>JAEMWC010000137.1:1242500-1304944 GCA_016490735.1 Pachyseris speciosa | reverse complement strand
AATGTTAGGAGAACGCATGCTTATCTTGGTACCCACTGTGATACTAAGTGGCGAGATTTTTCGTTGTTTGTGTACCTTTTCTGAGCCATCTTGAATAACGTCACAAATGATATTATGAATTCAGCCTCACTTTGTTTATATTTATGCACGGTTTAGTGAAGTTCCACGTTTGACTCAGCAGGCTGGTCAACCTAAACTGCAAAGTATGGCTCGTGTAAAGTACATGTACGGTGTTTGACACAGACTTTGCAGGCTGAAACTATTAAAAAATTGATTTTCAAGTGAAATGAACTACATGTATACAGTAATCAGCCAGACTCTGTGGTATCAGCACATGACAAGAACATACTGGTAAGTGCTTTTGTGACATAAGATGCTGAACACATCTTGTATCGAACAGGCTGGCTGAGTCTGAAGATTTTCATATTATTTGCTACAAATAAGAACCAAATTCTAGTTTACACTTCAATATTGTTTTCTCGTTGCAAGATTGGAAATATTACTGAGTCACAGCTAAATACCAGCTGCCAAGGAAGCACACAACCGATCACAACCCTTGGGCGCGCATTATACGTGGGTAAATACAGTATGGGGTACCCATGCTCATTAGTGAGCTATAGCTATATATATTTATGGAAATATTACCGAGTCACAGCTAAATACCAGCCGACAAGGAAGCACACAACCGATCACAATCCTGTCATATCACCTTATATTACAAACCTGTAATTGAATTCATTATTATTACATCAGACTACCGCAGAATGGATACTTGAAATGCATTCCTGATCTATGATTACAACTAGTCGGTAGTAGTTAAGTCTATGGATAGCCAAGTTAAAAACATTCTAAACATTATTCAGGTCAGTTTGCCAGTTCACTAAAACTAATTTTGTGACACATATAATTTAACCTTCGTCTTGAGTAGTTTATTTATTTTTTCTTCAAAAAGTGGTCCAAAATTGGGGTGCGTATTATACACGGGCGCGCATTATACAAGGGTAAATACGGTATGGGGTACCCATGCTCATTAGTGAGCTATAGCCACTTTTCAACTAACAAAGCTCAAATTCAAGGCAAATCTGCTATGTTTTCAATGTGTGTGTGCATGAGTGCACACTAATGATGCCATAAATTAAGTGCAGTAAGGATGTGCCATGCAAATGTGCCATCTCAGCTCAAGAGAACAGCCTAAGAAAGATAGCCACTTGTTAGGAAGATGGTCTGTTTTGTTTTAGAACTTAGTCCACAGATGCATTCACTTTTCCAAGAATTGGCTTTGTCAATCCTTTGGTACCACATAGACATGCAAGCTCCACTTTATACTTAAAACATTAAATGATGAATTATTCAACTTGTTACCTCTTCAATGTTCCTTAGCCATTTAGAAATGTTGTCAAATGTCTTCTCCTGTGTGATGTCATATACAAGCATAATTCCCTGCACAAGAGAATTTTAAGATATTCAAGCAGCTGCTACAAAAACATTTCACATAGAACAATGAAAACTTAGCTTGATTAACAAGTTGCTTCAATGTCTTTTAATTTAAATTTATATTCACACAAACTGTAAAGTAAAACAATGCTTTAAAACAGACAAATACCTAATTCTACAATTACAAGCAATTGGAAAATAAATAAAAGAGTTTACACGAACGAAATACGGATAATTTGAGATAAAGTGAACAACAAACATCTTTTATGCATTATAATCTTAATCTCACCTCCTGTTTAAGAAAAAGGGCTAGGAGAAAAGAACAATGGCAAAAGTCTATTTTTTCTTGAAAGAAATGTTTTGTGGGGAGGCATATCAATGTTCATCACAGTAAGCTTGCTTCCTGATGGGACACATTGTTATTTCAGTGATAAAGTTAAGACGACATAGAAAGGCATATGCCTAATGACCTCTTTAACACCTGCAATGCAAGTGGAGGTTGGGTGCTTAGGGACCAGGGGGCTGGTACCGCCGACCCAAACCCAGGTCAGTAGAACACCCCATATGCCTGCCCTACCCGCAACTCAGCCCGTCACACCCAGCCCCAGACCAAGCACCCATCACAATGAACAAGGAATTCAGTGGAAGAAAGGAAAAAAATAATAATAACAATAAAACTAAAGGGAGGGTAGGGAGGGGAAATACTTGAAAACACACTAGCTTACAACATCCCCCGTACGCAGAGCAAAGTAAAACTACAAGCACATGCAAAAGGTGCACGCATAAACTACAACGGAAACACTGTTGACCACTGGAATGCCCGAAGACATCAGACATAAGCCAGAAGGCTATAAGGCTGCAGCAACCCACAATATACTAGCAATGCTAATGTTAATGCCATGCCATGCCAATGACTGAACAAACTTCCTCCTAGTTGTTAACTTGGTTAACCCATTGGCACCCGTGCCGGCCAAAACTGGCCGTAAAAAACTCCCATGCTTCAACATTCCAACTTTCTCAATCGCATGAATATTGCCTTAACTGTTAGTTGTGAGCACGAAATGGAATGCCCTTTAAATTTGGATATCCAATAAATGCAAGAAACGTAGTGATTTTTACCAAATATGGCCTTTTGAGTTTGGACAAGAACGAAACTGACCGTTTTTAACGTCAAAGAGAAACGACAAAAATGCCCTTTTTGCCTTCATGTATTTTAAGGAAATCATCGCCAAGAAACCAAACTTCAACCATCATAACAAAAATTCAGTCCTTTTTCTAGCTTAGAAATGACTTTTTTTGTTCATATTCTTCTCCCGAGCGTAGATACAGCCTTTTTTCCAGTGCATTCGGGCCTTTCCGCCATTTTCAACATCTAGACCACATTGCATGCTGGGAAATGACGAGAATTTTTGACACCACCCATTCCCTCTCTCAATTCTTTCACATATAAACTAAGTCTACAGCCACTCCGACCTACTGCCAAAAATTCCTGCTTGTGGTCATCTTCAGTACTCAGAATTTCCAAATATGTGGCGGTAGGTCGAGAAATTTATCAATAGTCGAGTCCCAAAGGTACTAAGTGTTCGACGGCCAAATTCCCAGTTCGTCGAGTGACAAGCCAAATTCAACAACAAAGTACATCACCTTGCTCGATTCTTTGAGAAAGTGGACTCTTAGCTACCGTCACGCTTAATGATGCTCATCAGGCAGCCGCTAAAGATGAAAAATGGACTGTAAATTTAGCAGAAATCACAAGCAAACTGAACTTGGGCCATTGTTGTCGCTTCACGGATAAAAAATAGCTACGTCAAAATGATGTTTTTAGAAACCTTGAGCCTCCAGTGGCTTAGGACAGCAACACTTTTCCCTGGTAGTTCAAATAAAGAGTCACGAATTGTTATTCATTGTTTATAGGTGGAAAATCACTCCGAAAATGTAAAAACAGCCGGTAGTCAACAGGTTAAATTGCATTTAACCTGATTTAAAACTACCATTGCCATTGACCTCCTTACTTTGAAAGTCAAATGGAGCATCGCGCATACGCCAATACATTTATATATATTTTTTTATTTAAAGATATTTCTTTACATGTTCACCCAAGAGCTAAATAAGCTCATCACAGGGGGCTTACACCTAAACTTATAAATGAACATGTAGAACAAGGAAGGAAGAAAAAAAATCTGTAGGTAGCTAATCAGTTTACCATAGCTCCTCTGTAATAAGACGTGGTTATTGTGTGGAAGCGTTCCTGGCCAGCTGTATCCCTGCAAAAATAATAATGCCCTTTACTGTTCCCTGACAAAATCCTAACACAATACAACCTGTATTTCATTCATTTCAAGATGAGTCTCCATGACTTTTAGCTCAACAGGTTTGATAACTCAATTTATTATTCAACACATTGTGACAATGTTCAAATATGGTCATAGCACGGTCAATATTTGTCATGCAAACTCAACAGATATCCTGCAATGTATGTATTTTTCAATAAATGCAGAAAATTGTGCTTTGTCATTAATATGTTCCCTGACTATTATCCTGCTTAATCTTGCAGAATATCGCCTGATGCTTAGCTAACGAGGCCATATTGTGGTCTTCACCCATGCTTGTTGGCAAGTGCTATTTGAGCATGAATAAATTGATCTTTCATCTACATTTACCAAAACTTAAAAAAGTGAAGGGGATCAAGTCCCTTAAGTGTACAATTTACATTAGTGTGTAAAGTAAAGTGAAAGAATTCCAAGTTAGAAGTTCTTGATAGGTTCAGGGAAGTTTAAAACTTAGAATACTCGTTGCCTTGACATTCCAGCTAATCAAAATCATGACAAAAGTAAAAAAGTAGTAATAATAATTGCACAAAATTTTCACTGAAGATATTTTACGTGATTTATCCTAAGAACATTAACATATTAGCAGAGAGTATAGATAACAAACATACCATATTTGCAGCTTAATCTTCTTTCCTTGAAGTTCAATAGTCTTTATCTTGAAGTCAATGCCTAAGGAGAGAGGTTTGACTTAAGTAATCTCTTGCTAAAAGATACTCACTGATGAGTTTGTTTCCATTTTCTAGTTTGAGCATGATACATTTGAACTTTTGTTCCATTCAATAAAATGCCATAAATTTCAATCATTTGAGCTTCACTTTTACTGGAAATATCACTGAGCAGTTTTAGTAAATGCCCATAACAGGTGTCTTACATGTATCTTAAAGTGCACCTAACCCCAATTATGTTTTGCATAAATAAATCTTTATACCTGTTCGAAATGCACTGCATGACCGCGCTAGTAAGGGGCATCGGTCTATTCCTTCCTTACCCAACATCACAAACTGATTTGCATCACAGTAAGTCTTTGTAAACATGCATGCAAATCAGCTTGTGACATCAATTAAATAGAGAATAGACCCACACCCCTTCTGACTCGGTTGCGTACCCAATTGTCCTTCATTTTTTTGGACGTTTTGAAGCTTATTAAAAAGTAAAAAACTGGAAATAAAGGTGAAATGTTATTGGGACTGGTGCAAGGATTTACTTAAGCGAAAAAAAAAATTTTGGTGTTGGGTACCACAGACTGCTTTGTCAGAACTTTGCTTTTTGCAGCTGGCTACTTCACCCTGACCTGACCTCAAACACCAACAAAAAACTTGCTACATTGCTTCTTACTTTGGTAGACACTGTCTTCAAAACTTGTAGAAAATCCTCACACTTAACTCATGGAATGTCACTGGGATGGTGGTGGTGGTGGTCACACACAAGTATGAAACTAAACAGGAATTCCAGAGACATTGGGAGAAGGGATGGTTTAAATCACAAAACCATCTGTAGCAGGTTCAATGATATTTTTGTGCACCAAAACAACAGAGACATCCTAGAAATAACCCTTGAGAATCATTTTACAATGCTCCATTTTCACCAGAAGTCCCCAAAAGTTCGTGGAAAGTACAATAGTTCAATTTTTTCACTTAACCCTTTCTTTCATCACCAAGGGGGACTTTATAGATTTTACTCTGTCTAACGCCAGACGATTTTACTCGTCAAAGGGGAGGCCTTTGGTGGTGAAAGGGTTAAAATGCAATTTTCTAAGAATGCCTTGTCATACAAACAGATACTCTCCTAAATTCAGAAAGGAAAAATATTTCAATATTTACATTTCCAAATGATTAGTTAACAAATAAAGAGATTATCTCAGAGGTAACCTGAGATGTTTATAAAATTAATAAAAATGTTAATAGTTGTTAACAAATTATTGAAAAAGATCTATCATGGTAACTTACATTTTTAAGTGAGCTCAGAAAATGTAAAACAGAACTGATTTATCAAGACTGCTCGACTCTGAACAAAGGTAAAATCTTTGCGATCACAGCACAAAAAATTATGGTCAAAATAAGAGACTCGACGATTTTACTTATTACAACTTAAAACTGCGTTCTCCTGCCAAACAAGAGGAAACTGCGGCTTGCAATGTTCGCAAATATTTACTACTAAGCAAACATGGGCACGCCGATTTTGTAAGGGTTTAGGAATGTCGCATCGAGACCAAAAATAGTTGTGATCTTTTGGACTTTAGAATGTTGCAATGGACATTTTACCAGACCCAAAACATAGTGATTAGCATTCTCTTTTTCACTATTAACTAATTTTTTTAAAATTCAGCTTAAAATATCAGAATGCCGTCATATCCCCTACGATGCAATGAGCAAAGGTTGGCTTTCCCTATCCAAGCGAGAGTAGAGAATCGAAATAATTATAGAAAACTTTCAATAATAAATATTTAAACGACATTGCCATACGCTACCGAAAAGTTTCAATTCGTTATAGTGTACAACGACAGCAAGAGAAACAACTTACAACAACCTACGCAAGTCGTGACTGCATCGTTCGAGCTTGCATTTGCAGAGCGAAAGTCCAAGAGTTCGCTTGAGGTCGCGTAAATTCTTACCTGTAACAGTACAAATACATGACAAGGCCCCTTGCACTCACCTATTGTCGAAATAAACGTCGTGTTGAACGCATCATCGGAGAAGCGGAATAAAATACAGGTCTTTCCGACGCCCGAATCCCCTATGAGGAGCAACTTGAAGAGGTAGTCATAGCTTTTCTTCGCCATCTCTTTTCCGCCTACTTCGAGCTGATCATCGCATGCGTACTACGAGCAATCGCGAGGGAGGACTGGGAAAAGGTCTGCAACACCTGGAACTAGTCTCCGCTCAGATGGCTCTCTGATTGTAGTGCGCGAGAATTACACGCGCGATCCCACCCAAAATTAGAGATTACTCGAAGGAAGACATACCCTTCTTCTGCAAAGCACAGCAACAAGTTACCTTTAAATACAAAACAAAATAAATTAACAGAAATAGAAAACAAACTGCGGATATAAACATGACAAACGAACCACGTATGTTACAACCTACATCTTCGATCAGACGTGACAGTTTTAAAAATGTGGGCGAATTTAAAACTTAACATTAATATCATAAACAATAACATCCGGCCAATTTAGTAAAGTCAGAGTTTGGTTTTAAGTCCCTTATCAATAACATCTCTTTTATTTTACAATCTAAATCAGAACGTCCATCTGCCAATCCCATTTGATGTCGTGACCAGTTGAGATGGCGTGATCAGCAACGGCGGAAGCGTGACCTGTCTGAGTCAGAGCTGTGAAATGTTCGAGGTCTTTCTGTTATGTAAGCGACGCTTCGTTTTGCCAATGTAAAAGGCATCACAATCCCAACAAGTAGCTTTATTATATTAGTAGTTAATTTTCACCCTCTGTGCCAGTACTGTGCTTTAAGTTTTAAATTTCCAGATAGAAATAGTCAATTTCTAAACCCACTCTCAACACCACAGAAACGACACAAACACATACCGAACACCGTATCCTAAAAACAAACAACAACAATAACAAAACAAGCAAGTCAAGTAACACATAATAATAGTAATAACGATAATGATTGTAACAAACAAACAAACAAACAAACGGTCAGTATAAGTTGCTGTTACTGCTACAAAGTATGGTATAACCATAGAGGAAATTGTACACGCTACTTTCGCAAAGCTAACAAGCCAACTGGGATCTGGTAAATAATTTTCATAGAAATATTTGCGCGTTAGAGAAACTTTCACTTATATGAATAAAAATTACCTTCAAACAGTACTCCAAAACAAATGATCAAATAATACTTGTTGATATCGCAAGACTCTAACAGGTGATACGCGACATGCATGAAGATTTTGCCGGATCTAATAGACATTCATAAATGTTACCTTGTAGTGTATTTGTAGACCGACATGATAATCTATGATAAGAAAAGAAGCTCTCAGATTCTTTTATATTTGTAGCCGAACACTTTTAGTCTGGGCAAGAGATGATTCATCTTTTGGTGTGAGCTATGAAGGACTCTTACAGCAAACGTTCTGTGACTCCCTCGTGACTGGTATGACAATTTCCTTTTACGATCAAGATCGAAAGGTCAACTCCATTTAGCGAGACTCAATCCTACAAATCATTCGGAGACGTCGAAAATCAAGGAAGCTCTATTTGAACCCTAATTGTGAGGCTAAAAGAAACTTAGCGACAGCAGTGCAGTGGGAGTAAACTACGTCCTTTCACGTTTCATAAACTGTTTGTATTGTGTGGTTTTGATAATAACAAACATCTTTAATGAGGAATCCTGCATTACATTAAAGTGGTTTACAGAAGGGTCCTAAAAAAGAACTAAACTAAATTAAAGTGAGAAAATTTGAAATTCTAAGTAGTGTTTAGAACTTTTCCGTTTTGTGCTTCACGGGAAAATAAGATGTTTGTTTAGCTAAGGTTTTGTTTTGTAACTTAATATTTTGTTGTTGTAGTTTTTTGCAGATGTAAATCTCATTTAAATCTAACTGCAAATGTATGGTACGAAGAGACGCCATTTGTCTTCGTTTACAACATTGTTCAAACCCTGAGGTCACCATTATCCAAGATACCTTCCTAAAATACCCAGAAGTCTCCCCCTCAATCCGTGCACGTGCATCCATCTAGCTATCCAGCGGCTGCCTTTCCCTCGTCCGTCCGTCCGTCCAACCATCCATAAGTCCATCCATCTACCCGGTCTGTATCTAGGCACGAATTTTCTCGAAACTTGGGCCCGTAAATGTATTTTACATTGCCTTGCTTCATTATGAATTCTATTACTAATATTTACAATAATCTCTTAAGGAAGCAGTCTATAAAATTGAGAAATACATTTTGGTAGTTTGCCAAAAAAAAAAACATACAAAGCTCGTGCCAATCAGTAGAAAAGGTACTTGAAAAGTACTGCTCGGAACCGAAATGTTGTTCGGAATTTTGAGAAATGCACATCAGGGCCCAGTTGCTCGAAGCATGGTTATCGCTAACCCGGGTTAAATACCATGACAACCTATAGGTTTTAATACTTGTTAACCAATGGTTAGCGCTAACCATGCTTCGAGCAACTCAGCCCAGGCCTTTTACTTTCTTAAGGGATACTGGGGGAAGGGGGATGAGAGAGCGTATAGGATCTGGGTAGAGCTCCATCGTCTTGTGGTACGGTGTAATGCACTGACCCATCATGTCCATTAATTCGTCCACCCCATTTCCCTGGGAATTCGCTGAATGTTCCGAAACCCCGCTCATTAAACGATTAACGAGCTTACGACAGATGTGGCTTTAAAATCTTTTCGGTAAGCGAAAAATCTTGAACGGCGAAACATCTGGAATGGCAATGGTTACTCACTATCTTTCACAGAATAGATAGTGAGTAGCGTAGCCAATCAGAGAACGGCATGCGTGATAGAACGCTAGAAATTTTATGCTAATTAACAATTAGATTATGAGCTCTAGATTACTATCGCGTGATAGCTGATGAGGGCGCAGCCCGAATCAGCTATCACGCATAGAAATCGAGAGCAAATAATCTAATTGTTTTAGTATAAATCTACTAGTCATTCAAAACTAAACAATTAAATTATCTAATTCCTCCTCGCAGACACTTTGAAAACCTGAAGAATTATATAATAATGTGAATAGTTCGCGCGTTGTGATTGGTTCTTAGCCATGATCTATTAGAGGACAGATGCACAGATTACGTGATCATGACCCACTTTTTCCAGAAATGTGAAAATAAACAAGTTTTTCGCGTCCATTTTGTTTCTTTTTTATATATAAAACAAATAGATTCCATGTTGCCGTGCGTCTGTTCAGTAATAGATCACAGAAGACGTCAAAATGTGGTAAAAACATCAGTGACACACTCGCCTGCGGCTCGTGTGCCACTTCTTTGTTTTTACCACATTTTGACGTCATCTGTGATCTATTACTGAACAGACGCACGGCAACATGAAATCTATTTGTTAAAGTAGATAGCGAGTAGCGTAGCCAATCAGAGAACGGCATTCGTGATAGAACGCTAGTAGATTTATACTAACCAGTATTAGCATAAAACTTCTAGCGTTCTATCACGAATGCCGTTTTCTGATTGGCTACGCTACTCGCTATCTGTTCTGTGATAGATAGTGAGTAGCGGTTGCCAGCGAAATGGCGGTCGCTTCTTCAGGTTTTCAAAGTGTCTACGAGGAGGAATTAGATAATTTACTTGTTTCGTTTTGAACGACTAGTAGATTTATACTTAAACAATTAGATTATTCGCTCTCGATTTCTATGCGTGATAGTTGATTCGGGCTGCGCCCTCATCAGCTATCACGCGATAGTAATACATACATCACATTATTTACCCTCGGATTTTAGAGTAGCTTGTGCAGCTAATATCTCCGAGCATTTAATCATCAGATGAGAGATGGACCACCACACCGGGAACTACTCCCCCTAGTAATCTAATTGTTAAATAGAATGAGGAGCAGACAGGGCCACCCCCAGTAGTATGCCAAACGTACCTTTTATGATGTGCTTTTATCCTCAAATATTACTTCAGTTTAGTTCCTCCTAAACTTAGCATGACCCCCGGGCATGAACATAGCAGCTGTCAGCCAAAACATGCCACAAAGCTTGAGCAAGCTTTGGATTTACTGTAATCGAAAAATCTGGAATAAAGAGTAACAAACAGAAATAAGTCTCTGCCAGCGGGTCAAAGAACGTGTAATAATGAGATTATTGTCTGAAATATATGATCTACTAAGCTCTACCAGGCTGAAAAGAATCCAAGTTTGTTGATCGAGGGCGCTTAAGGGGGTCCCAAATCCCAGTTCCCAGCCTAATTTGGATTCAAATCCCAGTTTCCAGCTTTCTTTTCGTTCAAATCCCAGCTCCCAAATCAGGAATCCCATTCCCAATCTTCAGCTTTTTTGAAAATTTATTTATTTCAGCACAAAGAACACTGCCAATATTTAAAATTGCTTACGTACTTACAGCTGTACTTACATTGGTGACCATAGGATACTTGGACTAATTACGTTACGATACTTGCACTAGTTACAATACTTTTATTACACTACTTACAGTATGGTACTTACACTACTTACAATACGTCACTTACATTTTTGTACAATACAGTACAATTACATACATATACATATATTTGTGCCACTTCTTTGTTTTTACCACATTTTGACGTCATCTGTGATCTATTACTGAACAGACGCACGGCAACATGGAATCTATTTGTTTTATATAACAAAGAAACAAAATGGAAGCGAAAAACTTGTTTATTTTCACATTTCCTGAAAAAAGTGGGTCATGATCACGTAATCTGTGCATCTGTCCTCTAATAGATCATAGCTAAGAACCAATAACAACGCGCGAACTATTCACCTTATTATATATATATATATATATATATATATATATATATATATATATATATATATATATATATATAAAACAGTTAAAAAGACCGAAAATGGACAACTTTTGGTTCAAAAAAAGATAAAATTTATGATTAAAAAACGTTTCGGTCTCTCGACCTTCGTCAGTTACAAACAGAATGTTAAAAACCTACAACTTAAATATGATTTTACAACAATGGTTACAAATTACATACGGGTTACGTAACTCAGACAATGAAACGAAAAACAATAGGTGTACAAAAAGTATGAAACGACTACGGTAAATTAACAGGATGCGGAATAACAACAATAATAGAACTAGTGATAAATGTTATGTAATTGTCGCAGCGCAACAGGTTCCCCATCAAGGGCCTCTGAATCGTCAAAGAAAGAAGCATACTGGAGTGCGCAGTTGTTTTCCCTTTCACCTTATGGACTTAATAAAAGACAAGAATTTCATTCAAAAAACCGCATCCATTATACTTAATTTCAGCAGAGTTTGGACAATAGGTTGCGATTTTCTTAAGGTGCGTATTGGCAGTGAATTTATTTTTATATATTTTAACAAGTCAGTGTGTACCGACTCATTAATTGTAATCTTTAGCACTTGTAGTTGTTTCAGCGCTCAGGGGCCCTCTTTTGGGGATTCTGTTATTTTTGTGCTAGCTAGGTCATTCAAAGGCTCTTTGTTGGGAAATTATTACTTATTGTTTAAGGGCCCTCTTTAGGGATTTTGTTATGATACTGACAGGTATGATGATTCAGAGGCCCTTGATGGGGAACCTGTTGCGCTGCGACAATTACATAACATTTATCACTAGTTCTATTATTGTTGTTATTCCGCATCCTGTTAATTTACCGTAGTCGTTTCATACTTTTTGTACACCTATTGTTTTTCGTTTCATTGTCTGAGTTACGTAACCCGTATGTAATTTGTAACCATTGTTGTAAAATCATATTTAAGTTGTTGGTTTTTAACATTCTGTTTGTAACTGACGAAGGTCGAGAGACCGAAACGTTTTTTAATCATAAATTTTTATCTTTTTTTGAACCAAAAGTTGTCCATTTTCGGTCTTTTTAACTGTTTTTTATCATTCGCCGAATAAGGACTGTGAATCATTAGTGATCCTTTTGGTTCTGCATCTTTCGTTGGCCCAGGAAGCACTTTCAACCGTCTATATATATATATATATATATATATATATATATATATATATATATATATAGACAAGGTTAATTTGGTAACAGAAATCATCAACTAAGTAATTAAGTGAAAATGTGGCTCAGCCAGGAACCGAACCTGGGTCTCCAGATTACCGGTCGGATTCCTTTATCCACTAGGCCACTGAACCAACCACACTGGGAACACATATTTTTACTGTACAACACATACACAGTGTGGCCTTATTTTTTATGGTAAGGTCCGAGGAGACAATTTCACACATTTTCTGCAACCAGGATAACGTCACTACTCCCCGGTCGATCGGCGATCCACGGCCAAATCCCCCTGGACATTAATTAAGTACAGTAAGGTAGGGAGGGGATATTAGCAACTGATTGCCTTAATTACTTAGGACCACCAACCTATTCCCGTTTGGATGGCGATTCATTAGGGATTTCTGAGAAATACAAACAGACAAGGTTAATTTGGGAACAGAAATCATCATTATATATATATAGATGATATATAGATGAAGACTTCAATTCATTACCTTTCTTATTATATATATATATATATATATATATATATATATATATATATATATATATATATATAGACAAGGTTAATTTGGGAACAGAAATCAACAAGTAATTAAGTGAAAATGTGGCTCAGCCAGGAATCGAACCTGGGTCTCCAGATTACCGGTCGGATGCCTTAACCACAAGGCCACTAAGGTAGGGAGGGGATATATTAGGAACTGATTGCCTTAATTACTTAGGATATTACTGGACAGACGCACGGCAACATGGAATCTATTTGTTAAATAGATAGCGAGTAGCGTAGCCAATCAGAGAACGGCATTCGTGATAGAACGCTAGTAGATTTATACTAACCAGTATTAGCATAAAACTTCTAGCGTTCTATCACGAATGCCGTTCTCTGATTGGCTACGCTACTCGCTATCTATTCTGTGATAGATAGTGAGTAGCGGTTGCCAGCGAAATGGCGGTCGCATCTTCAGTTTTTCAAAGTGTCTGCGAGGAGGAATTAGATAATTTACTTGTTTAGTTTTGAACGACTAGTAGATTTATACTTAAACAATTAGATTATTCGCTCTCGATTTCTATGCGTGATAGCTTTCTTCTCATCGCTAGATACTATATATATATATATATATATATATATATATAGATAGATAAAGAAGATGAAGACTTCAATTCATTACCTTTCTATATATATATATATATATATATATATATATATATATATATATATATAGTATCTAGCGATGAGAAGAAAGTAATGAAGGAGTAGATTTGATATGCTATCAATCAGACCAAGGTAGAAGGCAGGAGAGAAAGAAGAAGTTGTTGTCACAGAAAGATTTTGGAAAATCCACTTCAAAGTATTTTTCCAGAAAGACTGACTATATTTACATTTCCAAAACAGATGGACAAGGGTTTCTGTCACGTCACCACAAAAAGAGCAAGAGTCTATCTGTTTAACACCTATTTTATAACGAAAGTCATTGGTGGCTATTCATCTATGGAGAAGCTTAAACTGTAAAACTCTCAGTTTTTTCTCAGTTGTGCAAAGAAAAGGGAGACGATAGGTGCTTTCCAAATTTGTTCTAGATTTTCAGTAACCCCATTTTTAGAAAGCCATTTTTCTAGACTTTTCACTAGGATTGATGCTTTTTTTCAATAAAGCATTTATAAACCATTTGGGAAACGCTCGAGGATGATAAAAGACTTTCAATGAAATTTTTTGAGTTATAGCTATTGAGATTAGAAGAACATTTTTTTCCAAAAAGCTTTAATACTGACAGTACTTTGTGGTACTCTATAGATAATTAGTCCGAATTTTGTACTTAGCCTTAAAGGAAATGAAGCTCATGAAATTCTGGTCTGCATCAAGTAAGTCCCTAGCGTCTTTTACTCCTGCGTGAAACCACGATTTGTAAAAGAGAGGCCTGTCGTCAATTCTTATCAGGGAATTGTGCCAAATATGAGTAGAATTAAAGTTTGAGTCCTCATCCCTGTAATTTAAAGTACTCCAATATTCTATGATCTCAACCAGGAGTGGGTCAGAAAGATTGAGCAAATGGACATCTTCTAGTGTTAAATTACCTGAAAAAACTAGTTTGCCGCCATGTTTTGCAAGATGGTAGTCAAAAAACAATGTCTATTTTCCTTGATTATTGTCTTCTAGGTAACCTTTTACCCATTTCAGTTTTTCGTTTTTTTGCTTGATTAAAACTTTGGAAGTCAATCATTCTTAGAATCCCTTTGTTATAGTCCCAAAGAAAGTGGTATAGTAGTGAGTTGACTTCTTTAATAACATAAATTATTTGTGAGACAGCAAGCGACTTAAGGACTGCGATTTTAACCAGAAGAGTTAGTTTTCTACCTGACCAACTGCATAGAATCTTTCTGATCTATTTAATTTTCTCAGTATAATTATCATCAATGTCATTGACTCTTAGAGTCGTAAACCAAACGCCTAGGGCATAGACTTTGCTCTCCGCTCAAGATATTGGTTTGTTTGAAGGGATGACTTTGTTAGAATTTGTACATGAACCTATCCAGAGAGCTTAAGTTTTCTCATAGTTAACTTTCAAACCAGATATGTGTGCAAAGTTGTCAAGTAAAGAAAGGATTCTGTAGAAGAAGTGTTCAGAGCCATCTAAGATCATCGTAGTGTCATCAGCATATTGTGAGAGCGCGCTTGCATTCCGTGGTGCATATTTTAATACCACGAATTTCGTTATCATGCATCACTGCATTACCAAGGACTTCAGCGCATAGAATGAAGAGATAGGGAGAGAGCGGGCACCCCTGCCTTACGCCGCGGCTTAAAAAAAAAAATTCAGAAGACCATCCATTGTTTTAGTTGAATAAGGCTGCTTGTATTTGTGTAAAACATTTTAATCCAGGTCACTAAAGACGTTCCAAAATTGAAGTGTTTTAGTGTTTTCCCAATGAAGGACCATTGTATGCTATCAAAGGCTTTTTCGAAATCAATGAATAACAGGAGGCCAGGGATTTGTTTTATGTTTGTGACGTCAATAACGCCATTTATAAGCCTGATGTTTTCTCCAATAAATCTGTCTTTTAGAAAACTTGTTTCATGGTTATTAATTATCTTCTGTAGTATTTTCTTTATACGATTAGCACTGGACTTCGCTGCAATTTTAAAGTCACATGCATGGAGTTTAGCAGAGTGATTGGCCTCCAGTTCTTTAATAAATTGGTAGGTTTGTTCTTTTTGGGCAAAAGAGTAATCAGTCCCCTTCTCTGCGTAATTGAAAGACAGCCTTTTGAGTATGCCAAATTTAAAGCACCCAAAAGGAACTGTTCAATGTCTTTCCAGAAAACGTTGCAAAAATCAGCTGGGAGGCCGTCAGTTCCAGCGCTTTTATTATTTTAGGGCTTTTAGACTTTCAAAACACTCTGCGCTAGTCAATAAACCTTCACATTCTTTTTGTGCCAGCTCATCAAGCGCCTCATTGAAACTCTTAGGGAAGAAAATGTGATTATAATCTGAAGTAATTTGTGGTTTGGAAGTAGAATATAGTTTTTCATAGAAGGATTTCGCTTCCCTTAAGATCTTATTATCTGTATAAATAATACTGTTATCGCCTAGCTGAAGTTGTTTAATGGTTTTTGTGTTGAAGTGCCGTTTTTCTAAACTTAGAAAGTACTTAATATTCATTACGCCCTCATGGTACCAGCGAGCTTTAGATCTTAAAATAGCTCCTCGAGTTTGATGCGGTGAAATCTTTTTTAACTGAGGTGTTTTGATTTCTAATTCGTTTATTGTGTTTTTTTGACGATTTTAATCTGCAGCTTACAAAATGTTGTAAAATAGTCAGATACAATGAAGTGATATGCTACCTGTATCCAGAGCAAAAACATATTGTAAGGTCTGTAACGTAAAGTGTTGATATAAATAAATGATTGTTAAAAAAATGATGTTTATAACGACTATAACCCTGCAGTTGAAAAACAGATTGATGATGTCTGGGTGTACGTACCTTCATCCGAACTGAAGAGAATCTCTCGTTCTGCTGGTTAAAACTCTTTCTCGTCTAGCCGTTATTAGCATTACCATGTTAAAAGCAGTTCGGAGAGAGAGAGAAACTCCCATTAACAAATACGCACCGCAGGATACAACGTAAATCCTGCGTTACAAAATGTGCAATAGTTAATTTTGGGGGTCACGATTTAATGTTAAATCGTTTGTTGGTGTTTTTCGTTGTTCACACCATAACGCCTAAAGTAGTTCAATTGGGAATCTTGTTAAAACTCTGATGAAGTCTGTGTGATAAGACGAAACTGGTCGGATAATAAACAAAGTTGACAAGATCTGTTGCTGTGTGTTCTTCACTAGTTTTTGTTAAAAAAAATAAAAGAATTGATAAAAAAAATTACTGTATTATTGGTGGAAAAATACTTAATCCCTAGAATCATTGTGTACCGAAAGCCTTGCTCCCAGGCGTTCTCGGCTCGGCCAAACCCAAGCGTCAGCGGTGACGTCACCGAAAGAGACACGCCCACTTTCGCGTGGACAAGGTGGGCAAGAGGGAACGCCTAGGGACTAGGCAGGTCGAACGCTATTTTGGAGATGTGTAGACGAGACAAGCGCATGTCATGCATGCATGTCATTTCTACTTCAAAATCCGCTGATCAGGAAAACTGGCAGAACTTGACCACGGCGTGGAGCCCATTTTCCCAGCCCGAAAATTTTTTTTTTCCGGGGACCTCTTATTCGAGTCTGTCGATCCTTGTTTTATTATCGAGTCTGTCGATTTCGTGCCCGAGTAATCAACTTTTAGATCGAATATTTCAAGCCTGTTGGTTTTTCTTTTTGTTTAACTTGATGAATATTCAAAAGAAACAAAACAAAACAACTCACCTTCCTCCTCACGCCCTGAATTTCTCCTTCGCCTGATCTCCCGAGGATACCTTGCGCACCTAGAAAGTTTTACCCGAGACCACATTGCTAGCCTAGCTGTGGATTTCATCCGGTATACAATCTGCATACACACCATCATCTTCACATTTACGCGGGGACTCCTAGAATGCCTCCTCGGGTTTTGGCCTCTGGTACTCTGGGCCAAAACCCTGCGGGGGCAATGACGTTTCGTTTTAGTAATGCGTTGTGAGGACATCAGGCTGTGTGCCTGACCAGGGCCAACCTCGTACCCAGGGTCTTCGTTCCTCTTAACCAGCGGTCGGGAAACGAACGACCCTGGAAAGATCCGATTTGAAAGTCCGAAAATATCGGACTTTCGGCTGAACTGCGCATGCTTAGGGCTCAGAGAGTTTGTGCCTGCGCAGTGCGGAGCGAAGACGGACCAGGGGCTAGAAAAAGGGGAGACTGGTGATAGAGAAATCGGCCACGCGCGCACGGCGCATCCCTCGTTCCTCACACGCCATATTTCATCTTCCCTTTCAAACAAAGATCTTTTTATCACACGCGTACTAGATAGTTCGTTTCATTTGGACATGTCGGGAAGGCATTAACAGCCGAGTTTGCTCAATTTGAAGACAGACCACCTCAAACTTTCGTTACACGGCGTCTTAAAATGGAAAAGTAATTCCTTTGTTTTAGGAGGCGTAAGTATGTTTTTTTTTTTTTGAGGGAAAGAAATTAGGGAAGCTAGAATTTTCAGAAAGCCATCATCAGCGCATTCAGAGAATAAGATTCTGTCCTGTAAAACTTACTTCAACTTAAATTTCTAATGTAATCCGAACAGATGATTTTGCAGCTGTAGACGTTTATTATGCACTCAAGGTAGTCGACGCCTCTTTCCAACATGCAAAACTTTATGGCGCGAAAGTTGAAGCACGGTAGCGCAGTACAGTCAATCTCCGTCATGCGTGACCAGTATTTCAGAGAATAAATTTAAATTTAAACAAATTCTAAACAACCTCGATCCTAGGCTTTCTCTCTTTTCCTCCCTTGCCATCGAGACACCCTGGTTGGACCTGATCACGTGACCAGTAAAAACAATACTGCAGGGATGGTATGTCATTGTCACAGTAAGTTTCTTGACTTCGCCACCCCTCTCTGCCATCAACTTTTTTACCACCCAGATTTTGGGTGGTCACGTGATCAGGTCCAACCAGGTTCTCTCTCTTGATGACAAGGGAGGAAAAGAGAGAGCCTGGGTTCAAGCTTGCCTTGTAATTATTGTTTTTGAAGAAACTTTGCAAAATGTTTATCTTAGCCTGTTAGTCATTGCCCAAAAATTATAGAAAATGGGGGATTAGTGAGCTCCGTTTTCGAGGTATCATTGAAGCAAAAATGGCAGGTGCTTCAAACTGGTTATAGTGTTGCTATGGTAACATATTAAGTGACTTGGTCCCAATTTGTCAGAGCAGGTAGCTTTATACGCCTTATCCCAAAATGACGGCCAATTTATTATTCTTTTGTTTGCATGTTAATTAGCAATCTTTGCCTCATTTTCACTTCAAAAATTCTTTCGTATTTGTACAATGTCAAGGCAAGGGGGGCTAATTAACATGCAAACAAAATAATAATAAATTGGCTGCCATTTTGGAATGAGGTGTATGCAGCTGACAAGTCACTGACCAGTGGAAAAAAAATCAATTAGTTGCAGTGTATTTCCCTGATGGATAGCAACATTTTTGCTTGATAAAAATATCTGCTCTTTGAACAGCTGGGCATGGAGGAGCACCACATAGCCTGGACATCCAACTTATTTCCAGTTTATTAGTCAATGCCGAACAGGAGGTCTATCAGGTAGACTATATATACCAATGATAGCTTAGTCTGCAAGCAAACTCTCCTACTGGGGTCTCACATGTGATTTGTTTTGCAGAATTTATGTATGGGAGGGCAGCAGCAGTTTAACCCCGCAAAACATATTGCACACACAAGGACCCAATACAAGAGCTTGCTCACAAGTTATAGGTAGCTCTCTGTTGCAACATGAACACAGTCTAAGTTTTGATTATAGCAATACCTAACCCTTGCAACAAGGATATACAAGTAATTAAAATAATAGGTAAATTTGAGTAACTAATCTCTATTAAATGTAGAGAAGTCAAGTCCATTAATTACTTTTAAAAACACCTGCACAAGGTGTAGGAAATAACACTAAGCACCAAATAACAACGGTGACCAAACTTTAAAACCCAGCACTATTGTTAACATTTATGTATTTGATTATAAAATTATTGCTTTTAACATCTCTTTAATAACAGCATTGTTTGCGATATTCAATTTGGTAAATGCACCCTACCCTACACCAAAGTACAAGAAATAACACTAACCAACATTTATAACCTACACTGTAGTACAATTGTCACTTGATGTTTTTAACTGCTTTTAACAGCTCTTTAAGTAGTAAAATTGCTTGTGATATTCAATACTGTAAATACACCCTACTACCCTACACCCAAGTGTGGCAAGAAAGATAATTAAAAAATGTATATATATATATACAATTTTTTTTAAAAACTCAAAGGTCTGGATAGCAGCAGACATGTTATAATTTTAAGAAGAGACATTTTATTTTATTGTAAAAAAAATGACAGAAGAACTGTCAAAACATATCTTTTAAAATAATAATAAAAAAAATTGTGACTTTTCTTCATTGATAACAGAATATAATGAAACAGCACTTTTGTCTTTCAGCGCACTCATATGAAAATGCCATAAAAATTAAAAAGTTAAGATTTGCATGGGGGCCTAATGGGTTAGAAAATTCCAGACCCTCTCTTCCCTTGCACACTTTGGCCGAGTTTGCACACTGTAACAGGTTATTCAAGTGCACTGTTATTTTCAATCAACATTTTAAAATTGAAATTGAAGATCCATCTGAAACTAGCTTATAATTTGTAATTTCTTATTAGTAGGATTAGTAATTTTAATCTATGTAGATATTAAGTTTAATTACCCTATATAATTAGCAATTTAGTATAAATTTCTATTAGTTTCAATTTGTATGGAAAAGTGTTATTCGGATATTAATTTTTATGACTTTTATCACTGTTAACTGCTTAGAAAAGTGATGTATAAGAACTATATAAAAGTTTGCAATATTATGATTTATCAATTAATTAATAAATTGTCACGTTATTCAGATATTCACTGCTTAGCCAATGATTCCCAATCTCAGGGACTGTTGCAGGTTATTACAGTAATTGAAGGGCTGGGAGCATAACTGACCTATATCAGATTTATGGTCATTTTTCGATTTTGCTTGGATTTGTCCAAATGTTTGCATGTGAGCTGCAATTCTATTGAAAAACTTTGTCCAGTATTTTTTCCTCCAATTTTTGTTCATTTTCAAGAAATACCTTAAGCAGAAAACTGAGTTTTTCATTGTGTACACAAAGAAATCAATATTCCATGAGAGTAGTTTGCAAATTACATTACATCTTCTTTCAATCAAACTGCAGTTCACATGCTAAAATTTGGACAAATCTGAGCAAAATCTAAGAACAAACTAAATTTTGACATAGGTTGGTTATGCTCTCAGCCCTTCAATCAAAGGGATTCCTACAAAAGGAGCATAATATTGCTTTTCCTTTTTTTTGCCTTAAACCCTCTTTACTTTGGCATATAGACTAAAGATGGTGTCAGAAATGAAGTTCTGCACTTATTTCGTGATTTGAAGGCTAAGATCCCGAGGATTAGCTTATGACTTTTGCCATAAACTCAAGAAACACAAACAAAAGGGTCTGATGCATGATTGATTTCTTTGTTTTGCGTTGGTTCAGTTTTAGGCAAAAGTCATATGCTAATTTGGTGAATCCAGACTTTTAAATCACCAAAATAAGTGCAGAACTTCATTTCTAACACCATAACCAGTCTGTATGCCAAAGCAGAGTGAATTCAGAGAGATGTGGACTTTAAGGCCAAAAAGTGACATAAGCCCCTTTTGCAGAATACCTTTCAATTATAAGCAGTAGAATGTTTTGCAATTGAGTGTTGTTAAACCAAAACCAAAACCAAAGTAATTACTCTGACCAATCAAAGCAGATACAAGCATTACAATGAGCCAATCAGAATATGAAGTAATTACATGTAGTCAATGCCAAGAATGGGAAAACAGGAAGAATTCAGCTGAGAATTTATACATGGTTCTAAAAGTTGAAGTGAGACCCTATTAAATCTAAAATTGGCTTATTCCAGAGGATAAAAATTCCTGAGGATAAAATTGAACTACAGCATACACAATAGATGACCTAAATGTTGTGCTATCTCAAGCACTGCTGATGTGATCCTCTCATTGTTTTAACATACACTTGTTTTGCTTAAAAGTTGTCTATGGTAAATAATATTGACCATTTTAAATTCCTGATTCCTCTGTTTGATATAGAAATAATGTTGGTTTTTCTTAAGTGACAGATGGTAGGCTACTCTATACTATAACACAACCGACAATGCTGTAAAACAAAATCTAGCAAAGATCACCAGCCTGACAATATATATTTTCATTGTGGAAAGAAGCCTGTAATTTGAATTTGTGGAACTTTTCCCTCAATGTTGTGGTTCAATATTATCGTTGGTTCAATATTAATTTTATTTTCCTGTTTTGTACCTTTACCATACTATACTCAAATAGAAAAAAAGAGAAAATATATATTGAACCAAGGACAAAACTGAACTACAACGTCCACACCTTCCCAACAGAAGGCAATTCAATTTACCAAGGGAGTCAGGGGTGGGGCAGGGAATCATGAGGTTCACCTCACCCCCAGCGAGGTGGTGTGTCTCATCTAAAAATACCTTCCACAGGAGGGGCATGGATAGTTTCTGGAAGAGCACAATCATTGGTGTATCACTGGTGTCCTAGTCAGCCTGTAGTACATATCTTAGATGTTCGTCATAGTGCTTACGAAGGACTGCACGGCTGCTGAACTCTTCTGAGCATATCCAACAGCAGTGTGTTTTACCTTGTGATGTGTTCATACCAAGTGTTGAGTCATTTGAATCTGTTTCCTCCCCATTGCATGCCTCTGTATGTGCTTTTGTGTGCTTCTGAAAACTTCCTGCATAGCTGAAACACTTGCCGCAATGTTTACACTCATAAGGCTTTCCATTTCCATCCATTTCCACCCCACTGTATGTGTCTGTGTGAGTTTGTGTGTGCTTCTGAAAACTTCCTGCATAGCTGAAACACTTGCCACAATGTTCACACTCATAAGGCTTTCCATTTCCATCCATTTCCACCCCACTGTATGCGCCTGTGTGCATTTGTGTGTGCTTCTGAAAACTCCCTGCATAGCTGAAACACTTGCCGCAATGTTCACACTCATAAGCTCTTTTGCCTTTGGGAAGTCTAGTTTGTGAAGTCAGATTTTGAGATTGGCTCAAACTCTCAGACGTTTTTCCTGGGTGTGTTCTTGTTATGTGAACCTTAAGTTCCTTTGCATGTCTAAAACACTTGCCACATTCCTCACATTCATAAGATTTTCCTCTTTTGTGACGTCCTTTCTGCGCACTCAGATTTCCCGACAGATTATAACTCTCATGTGTTTCAACATGTGCAACCCCATTGTGAATCTTAAGTCCCCTTGCATTTCTAAAACTCTTGCCACATTTCTCACATTCATTAGCTCTACCTCCTTTGTGAAGTCTATTTGGTACAGATAGGTTTCCTGACTGGAGAAAACTTTCTGGTTCTTTTCCTGTGTGTGCTTTCCTTGCATGAATCTTTAGTGCTCTTGCATGTTTAAAATACCTGCCACATGTTTTGCAAACAAAAGATTTTTCTCCTTTGTAAGATAAGTTCTGTGTGGATAGATTTCCTGACTGGTTCAAATTCTCAGGTTCATTCCCTGTATGGGTCTGTGCTGTGTGAATCTTCAGTCCCTGTGCATTGCTAAAACACCTGCCACAGTTTTCACATTCACAAGAGTTTTCTCCATCATGTGGTAAGGTCAGTGAAGGTGCATTTTCTGATTGGCTAAAACTCTCAGGTTCTTTCCCTCTGTGGGTCTTTGCTGTGTGAATCTTCAGTCCCTGTGCATTGCTAAAATATCTGCCACAGTTCTCACATTCATAAAATATTTCTCCTTCATAAGCTAAGGTCTGTGCTGGTACATTTTCTGATTGGTCCAAACTCTCAGGTCCTTCCTCTGTATGGGTTTTAGCAGCATGAATCTTCAGTCCCTGTGCACTGCTAAAATACCTGCCACAGTTCCCACATTCATAAGATTTTTCTCCTTCACGAGGCAAGGTATCCATGGATAGATTTTCTGACAGGTTGAAGCTTGCAGGATTTTTCCCTCTGTGGGTCTTTGCTGTGTGAATCTTCAGTCCCTGTGCATGGCTAAAACTTCGGTCACAGTTCTCACATTCATAAGATTTTTCTCCTTCATGAGGTAAGGTCTGTGTAGGTACACTTTCTGGGTGGTTCATACTCTCAGGTTCATTCCCTGTATGTGTCTTTGCTGTGTGAACCTTTAGTCCCAGTGCACTGCTAAAACACCTGCCACAGTTCTCACATTCATAGGATTTTCCTCTTTTGTGACGTCTTTTCTGCACACTCAGATTTCCCGACAGATTATAACTCTCATGTGTTTCAACATGTGCAACCCCATTGTGAATCTTAAGTCCCCTTGCACTTCTAAAACTCTTGCCACATTTCTCACATTCATAAAATATTTCTCCTTCATAAGCTAAGGTCTGTGCAGGTACATTTTCTGATTGGTCCAAACTCTCAGGTCCTTCCTCTGTATGGGTTTTTGCAGCATGAATCTTCAGTCCCTGTGCACTGCTAAAATACCTGCCACAGTTCCCACATTCATAAGATTTTTCTCCTTCACGAGGCAAGGTATCCATGGATAGATTTTCTGACAGGTTGAAGCTCGCAGGATTTTTCCCTCTGTGGGTCTTTGCTGTGTGAATCTTCAGTCCCTGTGCATGGCTAAAACTTCGGTCACAGTTCTCACATTCATAAGATTTTTCTCCTTCATGAGGTAAGGTCTGTGTAGGTACACTTTCTGGGTGGTTCATACTCTCAGGTTCATTCCCTGTATGTGTCTTTGCTGTGTGAACCTTTAGTCCCAGTGCACTGCTAAAACACCTGCCACAGTTCTCACATTCATAAGATTTTTCTCTTTCATGTGATAAGGTCTGTGCAGCTACATTTTCTGATGGATTCAAACTCTCAGGTTCTTCCTCTGTATGGGTTTTTGCTGCATGAATCTTCAGTCCCTGTGCACTGCTAAAATACCTGCCACAATTCTCACATTCAACAGTTTTGTCTTCTGCGGGAAGTCTGTTTTGCACAGTCCGATTTCCCGATTGGCTAAAACTCTGAAATTTCTCACTGGCATGTGCCAACCATTCGTGCATCTTCAGTCCCTTTGCATTTCTAAAGCGCTTGCCACACTTCTCACATTCATGAACTCTGTTTTCAACAGATAGATTTCCTGATTGGTTTAAACTCTCAGTCTCTTTCCCTGCATGCACCTTTGCTGTGTGAACCTTTAGTCCCCGTGCATTGTTAAAGTACCTGCCACATTTCTTACATTCAAAAGATTTTCCTCCTTCGTGAGGTAAGTTCTGCATGGATAGATTTTCTGATTGGTTTGCAGCATGTGCCATCCCATTGTGTATCATGAGTCCCCTTACATTTCTAAAATGCTTGCCACATTTCTTGCATTCACTAGTTTTTCTTTGTTCATTGTAAAGTTTGTTGTGCACAGGTCGATCTCCTGATTGGCGAGAACTCTCTAGCTCTTTCTCTGTATGTACTTTCCCTGCATGAATCTTCAGTGCTCTTGTGTGTTTAAAGGACCTGCCACATTTCTCGCATTCATAGCCTTTTTTTCCATTGTAACCTACATTCTGTGAAGTTAGATTTTCTGATTGGTTAAAACTCTCAGGTTCGTTCCCTGTATGTTTTTTTGCGGCATGAATCTTCAGTCCCTGTGCATTGCTAAAATACCTGCCACAGTTCTCACATTCATAGGATTTTCCTCTTTTGTGACGTCTTTTCTGCACACTCAGATTTCCCGACAGATTATAACTCTCATGTGTTTCAACATGTGCAACCCCATTGTGAATCTTAAGTCCCCTTGCATTTCTAAAACTCTTGCCACAGTTCTCACATTCATAAAATATTTCTCCTTCATAAGCTAAGGTCTGTGCAGGTACATTTTCTGATTGGTCCAAACTCTCAGGTCCTTCCTCTGTATGGGTTTTAGCAGCATGAATCTTCAGTCCCTGTGTACTGCTAAAATACCTGCCACAGTTCCCACATTCATAAGATTTTTCTCCTTCAGGAGGCAAGGTATCCATGGATAGATTTTCTGACAGGTTGAAGCTCGCAGGATTTTTCCCTCTGTGGGTCTTTGCTGTGTGAATCTTCAGTCCCTGTGCATGGCTAAAACTTCGGTCACAGTTCTCACATTCATAAGATTTTTCTCCTTCATGAGGTAAGGTCTGTGTAGGTACACTTTCTGGGTGGTTCATACTCTCAGGTTCATTCCCTGTATGTGTCTTTGCTGTGTGAACCTTTAGTCCCAGTGCACTGCTAAAACACCTGCCACAGTTCTCACATTCATAAGATTTTTCTCCTTCCTGAGGTGAGTTCAGTGCAGGTACATTTTCTGATTGGTTAAAATTCTCAGGTTCTTCCTCTGTATGGGTTTTTGCAGCATGAATCTTCAGTCCCTGTGCACTGCTAAAACACCTGCCACAGTTCTCACATTCATAAGATTTTTCTCTTTCATGTGATAAGGTCTGTGCAGCTACATTTTCTGATGGATTCAAACTCTCAGGTTCTTTCTCTGTATGGGTTTTTGCTGCATGAATCTTCAGTCCCTGTGCACTGCTAAAATACCTGCCACAATTCTCACATTCAACAGTTTTGCCTTCTGCGGGAAGTCTGTTTTGCACAGTCCGATTTCCTGATTGGCTAAAACTCTGAAATTTCTCACTGGCATGTGCCAACCATTTGTGCATCTTCAGTCCCTTTGCATTTCTGAAGCACTTGCCACACTTCTCACATTCATGAACTCTGTTTTCAACAGATAGATTTCCTGATTGGTTTAAACTCTCAGTCTCTTTCCCTGCATGCACCTTTGCTGTGTGAACCTTTAGTCCCCGTGCATTGTTAAAGTACCTGCCACATTTCTCACATTCAAAAGATTTTCCTCCTTCGTGAGGTAAGTTCTGCATGGATAGATTTTCTGATTGGTTTGCAGCATGTGCCATCCCATTGTGAATCACGAGTCCCCTTACATTTCTAAAATGCTTGCCACATTTCTTGCATTACTAGTTTTTCTTTGTTCATTGTAAAGTTTGTTGTGCACAGGTCGATCTCTTGATTGGCGAGAACTCTCTAGCTCTTTCTCTGTATGTACTTTCCCTGCATGAATCTTCAGTGCTCTTGTGTGTTTAAAGGACCTGCCACATTTCTTGCATTCATAACCTTTTTTTCCATTGTAACCTACATTCTGTGAAGTTAGATTTTCTGATTGGTTAAAACTCTCAGGTTCGTTCCCTGTATGTTTTTTTGCGGCATGAATCTTCAGTCCCTGTGCATTGCTAAAATACCTGCCACAGTTCTCACATTCATAAGATTTTTCTCCTTCATGAAGTAAGGTCTGTACAGGTGCATTTTCTGACTGGTTCAAATTCTCAGGTTCTTTCCCTCTGTGGCTCTTTCCAGTGTGAATCTTCAGTCCCTGTGCACCGCTAAAATATCTGCCACAGTTCTCACATTCAACAGTTTTGTCTTCTGTGTGAAGTCTGCTTTGCACAGTCAGATTTCCTGATTGGCAAGAACTCTCTCCGGCATGTGCTACCCTTTTGTGCATCTGCAGAGCCTTGGCATTTCTGAAGCGCTTGCCACACTTCTCACATTCATTACTTCGTCTTCCTTTTTTGTGAATTCTGTTCTGAACAGATAGATTTTCTGATTGGTTTAAACTCTCAGTCTCTTTCCCTGCATGCGCCTTTGCTGTGTGAACCTTTAGTCCCCGTGCATTGTTAAAGTACCTGCCACATTTCTCACATTCAAAAGATTGTCCTCCTTCGTGAGGTAAGTTCTGCATGGATAGATTTCCTGATTGGTTTCCAGCATGTGCCATCCCATTGTGAATCACAAGTCCCCTTACATTTCTAAAATGCTTGCCACATTTCTTGCATTCACTAGTTTTTCTTTGTATGTTGTAAAGTTTGTTGTGCACAGGTTGATCTCCTGATTGGCCAGAACTCTCTAGCTCTAAGTTCCCTGTATGTACTTTCCCTGCATGAATCTTCAGAGCTCTTGCATGTTTAAAGGACCTGCCACATTTCTCGCACTCGTAACCTTTTTGTCCATTGTGACCTACGTTATGTGCAGATAGATATCCTGATTGGTTAAAACTCTCAGGTTCTTCCTCTGTATGGGTTTTTGCAGCATGAATCTTCAGTCCCTGTGCACTGCTAAAATACCTGCCACAGTTCTCACATTCATAAAATATTTCTCCTTCATAAGCTAAGGTCTGTGCAGGTACATTTTCTGATTGGTTAAAACTCTCAGGTTCTTCCTCTGTATGGGTTTTTGCACCATGAATCTTCAGTCCCTGTGCACTGCTAAAATACCTGCCACAGTTCTCACATTCATAAGATTTTTCTCCTTCACAAGGCAAGGTATCCATGGATAGATTTTCTGACAGGTTAAAACTCGCAGGTTCTTTCCCTCTGTGGGTCTTTCCTGTGTGAATCTTCAGTCCCTGTGCACTGCTAAAATATCTGCCACAGTTCTCACATTCATAAGATATTTCTCCTTCATGAGCTAAGGTCTGTGCAGGTACATTTTCTGATTGGTCCAAACTCTCAGGTTCTTCCTCTGTATGAATTTGTGCAGCATGAATCTTCAATCCCTGTGTATTGCTAAAACACCTGTCACGGTCCTCACATTCATAAGATATTTCTCCTTCATGAGCTAAGGTCTGTGCAGGTACATTTTCTGATTGGTCCAAACTCTCAGGTTCTTCCTCTGTATGAATTTGTGCAGCATGAATCTTCAATCCCTGTGTATTGCTAAAACACCTGTCACGGTCCTCATATTCATAAGATATTTCTCCTTCATGAGCTAAGGTCTGTGCAGGTACATTTTCTGATTGGTCCAAACTCTCAGGTTCTTCCTCTGTATGAATTTGTGCAGCATGAATCTTCAATCCCTGTGTATTGCTAAAACACCTGTCACGGTCCTCATATTCATAAGATATTTCTCCTTCATGAGCTAAGGTCTGTGCAGGTACATTTTCTGATTGGTCCAAACTCTCAGGTTCTTCCTCTGTATGAATTTGTGCAGCATGAATCTTCAATCCCTGTGTATTGCTAAAACACCTGTCACGGTCCTCACATTCATAAGATATTTCTCCTTCATGAGCTAAGGTCTGTGCAGGTACATTTTCTGATTGGTCCAAACTCTCAGGTTCTTCCTCTGTATGAATTTGTGCAGCATGAATCTTCAATCCCTGTGTATTGCTAAAACACCTGTCACGGTCCTCACGTTCATAAAATATTTCTCCTTCATGAGGTACGATCTGTGCAGGTACATTCTCTGATAGGTCCAAACTCTCAGGTTCTTCCTCTGTATGAATTTGTGCAGCACGAATCTTCAATCCCTGTGTATTGCTAAAACACCTGTCATGATCCTCACGTTCATAAAATATTTCTCCTTCATGAGGTACGATCTGTGCAGGTACATTTTCTGATAGGTTCAAACTCTCAGTTTCTTCCTCTGTATGGGTTTTTGCGGCATGAATCTCCAGTCCCTGTTCACTGCTAAAATACCTGTCACATTTATCGCATTCATAAGATTTTTCTCCTTCATTGGGTAAGGTCTCCGTAGATAGATTTTCTGATAGGATCAAACTATCAGGTTCTTTCCCTCTATGGGTCTTTCCTGTGTGAATCTGAAGTCCCCGTGCACAGCTGAATTGCTTCCCATTCTTCTTACATTCATAAACTCTTCCAAGTCTCTTTTGGGCAGATTTGTTTCTTGTTTCGTTGTAAAGGGTTTTGCCTGTATGTATTTTCCTTATGTGATTCTGAAGTCTCAGTGCACTGCGAAAACACTTGCCACAATTCTTGCACTCAAAAGCTTCTACTTCTTCAGTATCTGTCCCCTTATGTGCTATCTGTTTGTGACTCTTAAGACAACGTCCGTAACGGAAACGTTCCCCACACTCCTGGCATTCATAGGGTTTTTCTCCAGTGTGAATTCTGTAGTGGACGTTGAGATTTCCTACCTGGCTAAAACACCTGCCACACTGTTCGCACTGATTGCGATTTGAAGCCATCTTGTTCACAGATTGCTGGGAAGAATATTTTCAACTAGTCCTGTTCAAATTAAAAAAAATCCATTTTGAGAATCAATCAAATCTGTACACATGCATTTGAAGGGTTCTTGGTAAGAATGCCCTGAACTGTGAGTTTTTATTTGTGGGGAATGGAGCGGTGGAGGGGGGTCGTCATCGTCAGTGAATTTTGCTCTTCTCTTTATACAGTATTGTGAAAAAGTAATGCAAAATGAAATTCGTCGCTTTTCAAACAAAATTTGCTTGAAATGAAGTTTTTTAACTTTGCCACATTTTCTCAACGCTAATTGTTTCAATCTGCGAAAATTTTCAAGCAACAATTTGCTGTGCATGGTAATTCACTGTGAATTTTTGAGTGATAATTCACTCTTCCTGAAAATTTGCTGCTAATTTACATTCTATTCGTCAATTGCTGTCCAAAAGTTTTTGAGTAACGTCCATAGCCCAACTCTAGCCAGCAAACCTGCTTGCAAACCTTGCAAATTTTATATGTGTAACCTTGTGTTGACTGTTGGTTTTTATCCTCTTTTTAAGTTTCAGCACACAGTTACAGACAACTACCAAAATATATTACGCATAAGTTACATGGCTAATCGATAGTATCAGTACATGGGGTGAACTTTGCAGGAACACAAAGTTTGCGAGACGAGAAAAAAGAACAAAATTTGTGCATTTTGCTTGCATTACTTTTTCACAATACTGTATCTTTGAAATGCCCAATGTCCCATTTTCTTACAATTTGTGAATTTATTTTTCAGGTTTGTTGGCCTAGAGTATGTTGACCATGTGTATCAAAGCCTTGTGTTTATTATTGTTCTACTTTCTGGGTCATAAACATGTACAAAATTAATGTTGCAGCAGGTTCAAACAAATCAGAGCCATGCTAAAGAAGTTCAAAGCATTTCTATACAAATTTTACTGTAATTTTAGCCCTGCCTGCTACAAGATGGCATCAGAGGCTGTGGAAAGGTGTTGTATAGTAACTAGCCTGGGGCCAGTCTCCACAGTGGGGTTAAGGAGCGAAAAGGAGGAACGTGGCGAAAAAAAGCGATGAGTGAAGCGAGCTGAGCGGAGGACTGGCAGAGGGGAAGGAGCAGCAGAGCCTTTCATGCTGCCGATCCATGATTCTGGTATCATGCTCTGATTGGTCAAAGTTCTCAGTGTTGACAGATTGCAGATGTTGAAGGGGATTGTTTTACTTGAAAGTCACGCATGCGTTGTATAACTTCAGCTCAGGAAAGGCGTTCGGATCTCGGACATCGATTTTGAGCAAGCGATACAGGTTTCTTTGAGAGAATTTCCGCATATTCCTCAGCAAAAGCTTTGCCTACAATCGGTGGTAAAAAAGAGCAATTCTCCTGACTGGTTTTGGGAAGTTGAATCTTTCAACTGCTCCCTCGTTGTCTTGTAAAAGAAACTTTGGAAATAGAACGATTGACTGTTCTAGTCATGTCACCACTGGTTTGGCCTGCAGTACACCATTCGTATTCCGGGTATTTTCCTCTAAACCATCTTTAATTATTTCCCTTTGTCAAAGGTGCCCGGAAGGTGTTATGCCATGATACGCCTGTCGGGATAGGAGCGCAGTATATCGCTTTACTTGTGATCCCAAACTTTCCTTCTCGAACAGAACACTGCTAAGCAATTCTTGACCCTGGTCTAGAGGCTCATTGCAACGGGTTACAAGTTTTGTAAATGACTGCTGTAGTCGAACTACTTGTCTGGCACAAGAAAGGCAAGCCAGTTCAGAATCATCATCTACACGTACTTATTTATGTCCAACTGTCTTCAGCTAAAATGACAAACTGCTGTCCAGGATCAACGAGCATCTCTTTATTTTTTTAGGCTATTACAAACTGAAACGACGGGCACCCTTTTGCCTTCAGGCGAAATGAAAATCTTTTTGCAGAAGCGAGAAATTCGCTCTCACCACATTCTTCTCTCCTGCATGAAAACTTACATGCACCGATGTTGACTTTTTAGGTGCATTCATGCGAAGAAACATCCGTGACATCAACTTTTTGACAGTTTGATCGACTTGTTGACATTTCATTTAAACTTCAGGGCGGATCGGCAGCATGAAAGACATGTCTCCAGGCTCCGCTGCCCCTTCCCCTCCACCATTCCTCCGCTCAGCTCGCTTTGCTCACCAATTTTTTTTCACCACGTCCCTTCTTTTTGCTCCTTAACCCCACTGCGGAGCCTGGTCCCAGGCTATATAGTAACATAAAGATGTATTAAAGAATCTTTTACATGCAAAGCTGTCAAAAAGTGTATTTTCTGAGTAAAACTTTAAATTTGGGGGGGGGGGGGGGGGGAAATGATTAGTAGTGGAAAAGTGAAAAATCATAAAATGTCTGCTATGTTGGATACCCCCAGAAGTGCTATTTGCATATGTATCCCATAACACGATGTTACAGGAGCCGATTTTTTTTATCCATGTTACACGAGACAACTTTTGACACAACTTTGTTGCAGCAACTGTAGGCTTCAGTACGTTACACAAGACGATTTTTAGTCAATAGGAGGGGTGTTACATGCACCAACTCCAACAAAATTCGGGCAAAAATGTTGCAGGTTTTTGAATCACTTTAAAAAACTTGCAACATGTTGCCCAACAAAATGTTGCGTTAAAAATCACCCTGTGTGCCATGTTGCATGTTGTGCGGCTTGTGTAACATCACCTTGTAGACGACATAAAACGTCGTAACGAATGAAAACACTAGGGGTCGGGGGAGTGGCAACCACCCTCTTGTACCACAGTGGGGGTAAGAATATGCATTTACATCCGAGGGTTAATGCTGTGCTTGTGCTTGGGTTATCCTAGTTTGCTTATCCTTGCGTTGCACAGGTTTACATGTAAAAACTTGCTGTAAGCTCGAGGCCCTTGAGTATATTGTGTTTATGTTCTCATTGTGTTCGTTGAAAACCAATTTACGTAAATTTCTACCAAACATTAAGCTTATTACTTAACTAAAAGCAAGGAAATTCATTAAGGCCTAAAATACGGTGAAAAGCACTTTACATGCCCAGAACATCTCATGATCCAAGTAGTATAGGAGTTGGTGGTACCAGACAAGTTTTGCAAACCTGACCTGATACAATGCCAACTCTATACTACTTACCAGCTATTGGAAAATATTTTATGGCCTCATCATTCTTAGGAAGTTGATGACGCCAAGGGACTTTCCCAAGGAAATGAGTCATCAAATTGGTATTGTTTTCCAGTCATGAGACAGTCCTATGATTTCTCTTAACCAATCAGAAATTTACTCATAAATTTAGAAAATGATAAAATATCTGATAAAAAGGCTGTTTTTGAAGTTATAATGCCGTACGTGACAAGATACAAGATTCTATCACAGTTATTGAAAGTATGATGGGTTCACAAAAAACAATTTAGTTTCAACATAAACAGAGAGATTTATGCTTCGAACACCATGGATCTGTCTGCTGCTGACAAAGCTGTTGAATGCTGTTTGAAAGTGCTTCAGGAATATAAGAAGATATTGTCATTTGAAAAAATCAAGATCAAGTCTTGATGAGCAAAACTTTTAAAGAAGACTTGAAGAAGAAGCAGCAAGCTAAGCCTTTGAACTCTTGATATTCATCCATGTCTTCTCTGAATTTATATTAATTAACAAGACTCTCAATGAGCATTATTTTACTCAGGATACGTACAAGCAAAGCGTGTAAAACCGTGTTGAGAGTTTCCAGAGTGATTAGCAAACACAAATATATATGTGGTAATAGTGTTTACCTTTACAGACCAGCACTGTTCAAAGGTAAGTTGCGGTTGCGCCGCGCTTCCTGTGCGATGCAAATTGCGTCACCCGCTTTGCGATTCGCAATGTGTGAGAGTCACTGAAGTGAAAATTTTACACAGCGTCATTGAGGCCATCACGAATCGAAATGGTGCAGTCCTCTTGTAAACAAGAAATTCTGCGAGAATTAGAAGCGGCCTTTTTGACCATCCGAGCCGGATTAATGCACAGGATAAGTTCAAGTTGATCGTAATTCAATTTTTGTCACCTTTCAGTTGGCATGACAGTCAATACGTCATTCTGAATGATAAAGAATTTAAAATTCAAATTCACGTTTAGAGAAGGCTTTGGTAGCCTAGTGGGTTAATGTTCTCTTAAAGTGGTACTATGATCAGAAAATTACTTGTCTTTTTTCTTCAAATTTCGAAAGTGTGTTTGCTTAACACCCGACTCGCGAAATTTCAAGCTTTAATCTCAAGCAGAAGACTGTTTACTTTGAGTGCAACTTTTTAATTTAACGGTCCGCCATTACTAACTTCAAAATCTTGAGAGAACTGGATCGAGGACGAAATGACGTAAAAAGCTCACAAGAGTAAGAATGCAGTGTGTGTAAACACGGCTGATTTAGTGTGCAGCACAGGAATTTTGAGCTTTCAGACTCTCAAACTCGTGTTTTGCATAATTAATAAGCTGCATTCACACACTGCAATTTTAAACCAGTGCGCATATGACGTCATTTTATCTTGGATCCAGCTCTCCGAGGCCTAATCGGTCAAAAACGAACGTGAGTAATGGCGGTCCGTTAAATTAAAAAGTTGCACTCAAAGGAATCAGTCTTCTGCTTGAAATTAAAGCTTGAAATTTTGCGAGTAGGGTGTTAAGCACACACACTTTCGAAATTTGAAGACAAAAGACAAGTGATTTTCTGATCGTAGTACCACTTTAAAGTACTACAGTACAGCTCAAAGGTAAGCGTCCACGTTAACGCGCTTCAAACGAGTTAGTTAGAAATGCGTTAACGCGAGTCTGTTTATCTAACACGCTTCAAAAGCGCGCTTGAAGCACAACTCATTAGTATGTATGAGCTGGCGTATTATTCTTGGTTCATTGTTCGATATTACGGCAACTTTTGTCATTTTTCAAAGCTCCAATAAAGAAATACAGTTCAGTCTAAATCAGGAAAATCAAAGAATTTATCCGATTTCCAAGTAAACCATGATATTTTCATCAAGCGACTGCATTTACAAAACAAATGGTATAATGGTATAATGGTAGCTTAGGGTCGGTGGTTCAATCCTCAATGGAGGGAAGTCTTTTTTTTCTTTTATCTCTTTTTTTTTTCCATTCCTTTTCACTTGTTTTTCTTTTTTGTTTTGTCAACGCTTAAGCTGTAAACCTATTTTGCAATTTAACATGGAAAAGTACTCAACCGATTCTATGGATATTCGCTACGCGCGAAACCAAGGCCAGCTGAAGCTTGACAAAACACTGGCACTTTGATTTGTTTGACAATTTCAAAGAAAGCGAACAATTTGGTATAAATCTGAGTCTTCGATCCGTTGACCGGTTTCTCGACGATAACTGATATCTCAATACCACTAAGGTATGTTCAAACAACGCCACGCAAAAGAGCTGTGTTGGTTGATTTCACTTCCGGTATTACACCATCACTAGTACTTCCGGTATTGCACCATCACTAACTCGGTCAATATTTGTTTATCTTCAAAACCGGGTCACGAACAATCTCGTTACATGTAAAGTAAATTCAGTGAAAGTTATGGACTTTCTTTAAGATTTCATAGGCCTTATAAATTATTTTAAACGTTGTTACAAATTTATCATTCCGGAAAAGAAACACAAATGCCCGAAAAAGATTTTGTTTAAAACAAATGAATTGTGAAACGAGAATAACCATAGACAGGACACAGTTTCAAAACTATAATATCTGTCCAATCAGAAGTGCCCATTCCCACGAGTGAAACAGACAAGAAACATAACTTACACGCAATATCGGGAAAGCAAGCGTTATGCTACTCAGGGTGCCTTTTAGTCAATTAAAAGTTTATACTCTTTACATTATTACGCGAAGTTTAGATACAACGACACGAGCATCGAGAAAATAATAATTATTTTCTCGATGCTCGTGTCGTGTTATTATTATAATCACGCAAAATAAAACCTGTACAGCTCTCTTACCTTTATTCCATACCCAATCATCGTTGTTCTGAAATACTGCTCAAAACAAACGCTCTCAAATAAATATCCTTCGTTATGGGATGTACACTGGAGTAATTCAATTCTGACAAAACATTTCTTTTCTCTGTAACCGTTGGGCATTGAAACGGATTTTAAAGAGACGATGCGTGACCGACCTAATGACTTTATTTACTAATAAATTCCCTGGTCACCGTAACCGATGTCTCATTTCCGCAGTTGGATAAGGGGCTGAGTTAAGAATCTGAAGGTCGCAAGTTCAAATACCGCAACCGGGTATTATTAAATTATTTCTTTACTTATATCATTGTTTCTTCCTCTGGCCGAGAGGGGCACGGGCCTCTCGACGGACACCACGACAAAAAAAAAAAAAAAGGGTATTACTAGAAGCGGCTCGTCGCTAAGCGACGGCCGCTTAACAAAACGACAAATGTTCTGAATTCGTTAGCTAGTTCAAGACAAACAAATTTTGATTTCAGACCACAATTTGCATAAAACCACAACATGTAACTTGAAACCTTGCACTAAACACTTGAAATACATGCTTCAGAAGCCATTTCCTTCTTTTTTCACGTATTAAATGGATGGTGTCACATTACAAATACAACTTGAAGCAAATTTGCAATTTTTCTAAATATAGAACTGACACAGCATACAAATTCGAGTTGTGATATCTTTCAGATCGATTAGCTGATAAGCACTGCACGTGTGAGGCTTCCAACCTTTTCTTAAACTTGGTAAACCTTTTCACATGGACAGACTGTACTAAGATATGTGCAGGAAAATTTGTTCAGGTGGATCGAAGTGGATTGTTAACCTTGCATGCTCACTGAGGTAAAGTATTAAATAAATGGTGTCACATTACAAAAACAACTTTATGCAAATTTGCGATTTTCTAAATATAGAACTGTCACAGCGTTCAAATTCGACTTGTGATATCTTTCAGATCTATCAGCCGATAAGCACTGCATGTGTGAGGCTTCCAACTTTTTCTTACACTCAGTAAACTTTTTCACGTGGACAGACTGTATTGCAATAAAATTTAGCTTCACAACTTTACAAACTTAAGATATGTGCAAGAAAACTTTTTCAGGTGGATCAAAGTGGATTGTTTAACCTTGAGATCTCACTGAGTTAAAGTATTAAATGGAAGGTGTCTCAGTACAAAACAACTTTATGCAAATTTGCGATTTTTCTAAAATATAGAACTGTCACAGCGTTCAAATTCGACTTGTGATTTCTTTCAGATCAATCAGCCGATAAGCACTTCACGTGAAAGCCTTCCAACTTAAACAGATTTAGGTACATAACTTCAAAACAACCGTTGCGTGATGTAAGCGTTTCGACCTTTGGACTATAATTATAGTTTGGTTTAACCAATGAACACACTGCCTCATGCCTACTATTGTTCATTGGCCATTCAAAACACCCAAAATGTAATATTGTATTGTGCATTTTGCATTTTGCTGCACAGGAAAAAAGGGAAAAGAAAAGACTGAAATCTAACATGTTTTATACCTCGGTATACTTACAGTATCCCGCAATCATCTCTGTCTGCCCTCCGTTAAATTAGAATGTACTAAAAGCTTTTTATTATCATGGATGTGTAGTTTTTAATTGTAATTAGCAGTTTTTACTAATTGTATTTTGTAATAAATTTTTTATGCTATTTTTAGGGTTTTTTTCCATTAGCTTAGTTAGGAGTAGCTTTTAGTATTTTTAGTATAAGGGCCTCTAAGGATATCAGTTTTTTATAACTGTAAAGAGATACCCTAGTAAAATAAAAGCATCTTCTTATTCTTCTTAAGTGTAGCTTGTTTTACCATCCAATATATACCTTTTATCATCGAAGCAAGATTATGACACTTAATATTGATTTCTTAACTTCCAAGCTGATGATTCTGACTTATTATTGTTTTCATTTGACGATCTATTTGTTTGTTATTGAGTAATATGTTTTTATAGTCTTCATGTTTGATCTTCTTTTTTTTTTATTCAATTTTCTTTATTCCTTTTGCAGTTTTACCACCTTTATCATTATTGTTTAATATGTAGGATAACATTTTTGATCTTGAGCCAATAAATTCTATTAGAGGAATCCCCAACCTACGGAAGCCCATAAGGGACAGACCTTTTCAAGTAATTTAGCAACATAATTTATTTAAAAAAAATCACTTATCTCGCAAAATGAAATGCACTGCAAACAAAATAATTGATCACGCTGTGAACCAAATACATTCGCAAACTGCAAACAAAATTTATGATCACACTGCAAACAAAATGCATTGGCACAGCAAACAAAATACATTCACAAAATGCAAACAAAATACATTGGCATGTGCACTGCAAACAAAATACAATTAACACAGCAAACAAAATACATTCACGCACTGCAAACAAAATACCGTATTTATTCGTCTATAAGCCGATCCCGGCTATAAGCCGAGACCCTAAACTTAGCAAGTAGTGTAGTGACCAGATGTTCACCAAAAAAACCCAGAAAACTCTTGGCTATAAGCCGAGACTCGAAAATCGAATACCTAAGTTCCGTGGAGAAAAAAAATGCATGGATTGTGTGCCACACTTCAGCGAGAATTGTGTTGAAAATCTAAAAAATTCAATGCCATACCTTCACCATAAAGGAATTTTAACGAACCTTGTAACTTTTAGGAAATGTTTGGAACCTTTTTATGCCAAAAAAACTCAAAACACTTCCAAAATACAAAAGATCGAAGTTGTAAACAACCCGCCATCTTGTATAACCTGGCGGGCTACGTGAGTGAGAGGTTACCAAGCCAGCAACGTGCTTTGAGTCACGCTCGGTTGTGCTTGATCCCAAAAGCAGAAACAGGATGGTTTTGCTCAAGTTTATTGAAGAATTTCTTCCGCAAATAACATCACAGAGTAGACCCAATTAATTCACAGGAAATGTGACAACTTCTGTGGAGATAACAAGCTTATAGTAGGGTATGTGAAGCAACAAACAAGTTAAGTGTGATGTCAATGACGACTAATGAAACCTTCCTTGAAGCAAAACTAGCAAATGGCTCCTTTACGAGCCTCCACATATACAAAAGTCAATGATAACACAGAAAACTTGTTTTTGGCTCTCACTTTCATTGTTGTCTTTGGGTCTTTGAAAATTTTTCCCCCGAAAGTTATCGGCTATAAGCCAAACCCCCTTCTCTGGTGGAAAATTTACTCTCGGTGGTTTAATTTAACGGAAAAATCGCTCGGCTTATAGTCAAATAAATACAGTACATTCGCACACTGCAAACAAAATACATTCACACATGGCAAACAAAATACATTCGCACACTGCAAACAAAATACATTCACACACTGCAAACAAAATAAATGTGTGTACCTTGGTGCCAACCATTTTCCTACGACATGGTAAAACGGAATTCGAACTTCCATTTTCGTTTTCCGTTTTCCTACTACATGGGAAAACGGAATTCAAACTTCAATTTTCATTTTCTGTTTTCCTAACACATTGAAAAACAGAATTCAATCTTCGATTTTAGTTTTTTGTCTTTCGTTTTCTTAAGACATTGAAAACGGGAATTTGAACTTCGATTTTCGTTTCCGTGTTTTTGTCATTTCTGTACATGTATTTCCTGGAGCAGATCTAAGGTTGGTTCGGGGGCTTCAGTCGAACACCCTAAAATTAAGACATTAATGTCTAAAAACTTTCGGTTACCACAGAAACGTGGTGAAAAAATTATTTAAGGCATTACCTGGTAATGTAAAACAATAAAGACAATAGAGCATGTCGCTCACAGCCGCAAATTGAGCGTTTTTTTGGATCTGCAGTCCGGCATGCATCACTGGGGGTGCTAAGATAAGCTTTGATGTGCTTCTTGCTAGGGTTAGTTGCTTGTTTCTTCAGTTTTTTTTATGAAGCACAAAGTTACATAAAAAAGCAAGCCTGTTCAGCCTGCTGACCCCAATTGCTAAAGTCACATCAACTGAAATTAACATAGATTTGTAAATATAGTCTCGAATGCACATCGATAAAATAATGTCGATCTCTTTTGCATTTTCCTTCCTTTTGACGCAACTGGTTGACTCCAAGATTTCAAAATTTCCCAGGGAGCATGCTTCCCCCCACTACCCCCTAGATGCTCCAGCCTCTAGCGGTCGTTATATTCCAACCTCCTTTATATAAATCCTTATATGAATCCTAGTTCACTTGAACTGGAAGAATGTTGGCACTTTCTGTTGCTAACAAACCACAGATGATAACAAACAAGATGACTGCCTTAGAAAATATCCTTTGATGAAGTCTTTTTTTGCTCCGTTTTCTTATTGCAGAAATTTAAATAACAGCTATGAAGACCTTCTGATCAAGAAGACCTTCTGGTAATCAAGAACCATCACCCGAATCTAAGGGGCTGTAGTTTGGGAACTGTAAAAAGATTCTGCAGTTATCATGGCATCATGGTGTTCGTTGCTGATGGCACAGTTGACTGTTCAACATCGCAGCATGAGGTTAAATTCCAAATCTATCATGATCGAATCATGAAAAGCCTTAGGCCTACATATGTAGATACAAATATCCAGGTATTTTTTTTGAGATATTTAGAAGATTTTGGGATAGTTAGAACATTTCATGATATTTAGAAAAAAATTATATTTGGAATTTGATGAGGAAAAATTATTCAAATCATGTTTTTTTTCCAGGAAAATTAAGAAAGAAAGCTACTTAGTTCAATGTTAATTAGGGCATTGGCATTACAGTGTCAGAAATTCAAACAAATCTCCTCATATAGGCCTGCAGTAATCAGATTCAACAGTATTCTCCATTTATAAAATATGCCATGTGTCTTATGTTAGCGATTGCCTGTTCAACAGAATGGCGGATGCTGATGCTGAAAAGGTCAGATGCAGTGATTACAGTTCCAGTTGACGTACCCTCTGAACCTGAAGCTAACTCACACACAAACCATACAATAGTATCCCCTTTAGAGCACGTGGAGGCAGCGCTAATGCTTTGAGTAAATAATCGTTAACTCTGCTTATAACTACACTGCCCTAGTCTTCTTGGAGGCTGTTGGGTACTGAAATAAGTCTAAGGCCGACTTTATGCAAAATCGTTTAAAGTTTTGTTGTATTCTGTAAAAGGACATTTGCTGACATGTTGAAATTTGTGTTGCCATTTTGGAAGACAGGCTACTTTTTGAGGTTGTTACTGTAATATTTATGAAAATAATTAACAACTATTCACCAAAGTGGAGGTGGCTAGTGGTGGCAAGCGAGGTAAATATCCACCGCTAGTCACCGACACTGAGGTGAATAGTTGTTTTAGTATACTAAAACAGTGAGATAATATTTGATTTTAATTCAAATATTCCAGCAACGATTGCAAAATTTTCCTGCGCGCAAAGGACTGAAATAACAAGCCGCCCGTATTCTTGCTGACAGATAAAATTTATGGAGACATTTGTCTAGTTCTAGTGGTGACATTGCTTCAAATGGAGCTGCAAACTCTCTCTGTATTTGAAACCATTCTGTAAAAAATATCGTTCAACTTTGGTTTTCAAGTGAACAAGTGAGGTTATGCAAGATTAATTTGCATTTGTAAACAAAACCTTTCTCGTTGGTTTTTATTGATAAACTCATTACCTTTAAACATGGCCAAACTAAATTTGGTCACTTTCATTGTGTTTTCAGGGACTGCTTCGTCGTTAATTTGGATGATTTATTCGCTTGTCACGGATCGAAATCATGACGCCATTTTTTCGAAATTCACACGAGGGAACACGAAACTCGCTAGTTGATCGGAGGTAAATAGCAAAGGATATTCGAAGTTTGACTAGCCAATCTGACCACGCCTTCATCGCTATCCACTGTTTTAGTATATACTAAAGCCAGATATTTTTGAGATATTTAAAACTTTTTCAAGATATTTTGAAAAATATTTCGAGATATTTAGAGGAAGACGATATTTATGTTACATTTATACAGTTATCTAGGTCTAAACAGTCCAATGAAATTTTTTAACTTAATACTGGGTTTCATTCTGTGGTTTGTAACTCCACAATGATTTCATTTTCTTGTGCTCATTCACAGGAAGGGCCGACACTCTTCCGCTTTAGGTGAAATACAGAAATGACAAAAATACGGAAACGAAAAACGAAAATCCGTTTTTCAATGTCTTAAGAAAACGAAAACGAAAATGGAAGTTCGAATTCCGTTTTTCAATGTGTTAGGAAAACGGAAATCGTTATCCCATGTCGTAGGAAAACGAAAAATGAAAATGGAAGTTCAAATTCCGTTTTCCCATACCGTAGGAAAACACAGGGTGCAGAGGAGTTCTGTTCGATAGTACACGACAAAGTCTCACCTTGTTAATTCCAAAATATGTTTACTTTGTACGATAAAGATTGTCGAAATGAAATCCTTCTGATTTGTGAATGTTTCTGCTTCCATATCCTTCTATATCACCCGATCTTGTCTCTCTTGTACGGCTTTCTGCCATGTTTACTTGCATATAACGCATTGAACTGATGCTGGCTGCAGGCGCATATGATCTTTGCCCGAAGGGCAATGAATAAGCTTAGGAATTTGGAAAGCAAAGCTTTCTGAACGAGGCATGAAGTGCCGCGTAAAAGAAGAGTAAAGGGAGGAAACAAGCGCGCCGTGACTAGTTTGATGTGAACCACAATAACTGGTGACGGAAGTGGGCAGTGACCGGAAACGGGAGAGTAATCTCCAGTTGGGGAAGGATAAAAACATGGCAAGTTCGTTTTTCAAAAGGCCAGCTCCACTCAAGGTTAACCCACCGGAGGCAAAAAAAAAAATATCGAAACCGTCCACCAGGGAAACACAAATAGAGCTAGACAGACTAGATAGCCAGCAAATACTAACAACACATTTATTCTACGAGGTCACAACACATACCCTTCAAACAATAGCTAACTAATAATTAGAACAATTCTCGCGCTTCAACAATTCTCAGCAAACCTTCGAGCATCAAAGTCTCCTCCTTCTCTGAAAATGTCCAACACATATATATGGGTCGAATGTTCACTTGTCTATGACATGATCTCAAATATAGTGGTCTTCTCTATCACCAAAGCCCGGGCACCAAAGTCACGGCTAACCGCACGCTGACGAAGCGACAAACAAACTGATCAACGGTTTCACTGATTTCCTGTGCAATCTGCAGAAACATATGCCTCTCAAACGGGACGTTTGCCTTTGGAACGAAGTAGTCACCAAGTGTCTGCGAAACCAGTGCTTCTAACGAACCGACACCAACGGAAACAGAAATGCTTCCAACACCTCCCGACTCGCTGGTTGAACCACTAACGTTAGCTCCGCTCATCTCGCCGCCGCTTATAAACTGCCGTTGAAAAGAGAAAAATCTCGACAAATACCTCCACGAAACCGTGAGTGAAAAAGAACGATCCTTGTTGCTTACTGTAGAACCCCGAAACACAAATAGAGACCGCCAGCGAGTACTTCCAATACGTTTATTCTTCGAGGTCACAACACACTATACGTCATTTCCGTCACCAGTTGTTGCGGTGCACATTGAACGAAAGCGGCGTGATGAGGCTGTAAATCTCCTTTGCCAAAAATGTTAGTTTTCCGACCGTTTCAACAGAATTCTTGTTCAATTTTGCTAAAAAGTGAAAATTCCAAACCATATACGAAAAATGAGGCCTTTTCATTGAATTTCGTGTTAGTAACAGGGAATCGAAAAATTGAGCCTAACTCGGTTTCCTCCCTTTACTCTTCTTATACTGTAAGCCATCCTTTTGTAACCGTGAGCGCCCACAGTCCGCGGTACATGCAAATAAACATTGCTGAAACCGTACCAGAAAGAGACAAGATCGGGGGATATAGAAGGATATGGAAGCAGAAAACATTCACAAATCAGAAGGATTTCATTTCGACAATCTTTATCGTACAAAGTAAACATATTTTGGAATTAACAAGGTGAGACTTTGTCGTGTACGATCGAACAGAACTCCTCTGCACCCTGTGAGGAAAACGGAAAACGAACATGGAAGTTCGAATTACGTTTTCCCATACCGTAGGAAAACGGAAAACGAAAATGGAAGTTCGAATGTCGTAGGAAAACGGTTGGCACTAAGGTACACGCATTGTTTACATAAAAATTATGAAGCCATAAAATATTTTCCATTAGCTGGTACGTAGTATAGAGTTGGCGTTGTATCTGATCAGTTTTGCAAAACTGTCTGGTACCGTCAACTCCTATTCTGATCAAAGCACATTCAAGATCCGTTCCAGCCAACGCACAAGCATCTGCGCCGAGGATCGACACCGATGTTACATACATACATACATACATACATACATAGCTTTATTTGTTAACGCAGTTCAACCAAACTTCCAACTATACAGTTGCTAAATATAATAATCACAATACATAACAAAGCATTTACCTTTAAAACAATTCATATCCTCCCACAAACGTGACATAACAGTTCTTCATACAATATTCTTCGCTCTTCGTGGAGAGAAAGCCGCCTTCATTGCTGCCATCCGCCCGCCAAAACTTTCGTGAGTCGCAATGAATTCTGGGAGCAACGGGAAGGCTGTGCACAGGAAGACCATAGATACACCAGACAGTTTGAAAACAAAAAACAACCTCCATGAATAGACTGATTCATCATGCCAAATTTAGTAAATATTAAATATGCGAGGTTTTATAAGATTCCGTAGCAAACTTGTGGAAATATGAGGCCCTAAGCTTGTCAATTTTTACAAACAAATCTATTCCAGGGCGCTTTTCCTCAGAAGTGAAATTGTAAGCGATTTTGAAGGGGTTTGAATTAAAGTATCCCTTTTGAGAAAAAAAAGTACGATAATCAGACCACTAGTAAGCAATTTAACTGTTGTTTAGCATTGGTCCATACATATATTTAGTAAATAAACCCCTTTAAGCGGCTGGTATATCGTAGGATAATTTCTGCGGCTGATAGATTGTCCGAAAAATGAACGGTTATCACGTTATGTATCAGTCAGTTCCAAGAGGGCCCACCCTGAGTTACCCTGCGAGCTATTTTTCCTTCGCCTCTTCCCACAACACCCCGCGCGCCTCAATCCATCCTCGTATCCAATTCAAAGGTGACAGACCGCAAACAATTGTTGCTTCTAAAAATATCTGCGTGTAATAACTGTTCATCAGTAGGATACCTAAAATGTGTGCAATTCCACAATTGGTTTCGGCTCCATCAAATCCTATACCAATTGCAGAACATTTTAGGAGGAGCCACCCACACTGTGAGCACAGTTATTGACAACACGTATTAGCAAGGAAAACAACGTAAAATAATAGGAGTACGTTAAATAACGAACTATGCACACGTAAACCAAACAACGAACTAAGCACACGTAAACTAAATAAGCAAGCGCGCGCACAACTTTAGGAAAATTGCGCGCGCACATTTGCATAAAAATGTAATGAATAGAAGCAACAAGGATCTCAAATTTGGGCGTCAGGATAATATAAAGGATATAATCTCATCTCTGGATTGCTAATCTCATCTCCTGTAGTGTAGCACCATACTTCTCAACGATAGCACCGTGGCGTTTCAAGAATTTAGTTAATCTTCTCTCCCCATAAAACACGTAAATAGCGACTGGGTACGACTCTGGCTTTTCAGGGATATTTATTTTTTTCAACGGGCCTCTGAAGCCAGGGTAATGGCTGCATTGATCTTAAGGTTATTTTCCAAAGCGCTCATCGCATTAAGTCTCTTTTTCCCTACAAAGATAGAATTAACCGTTCCCAAATGTCAAAAGTTGTTTATAAGGCTAGTTGTTGGACTGCCAGGATTTCTACATTGGAAAAACGAAACGCAGATTGCATGACAGAAAAACTGAACATTTTAAAGCGATCACGAGTAGCTGTCATGCATCTGCTATCGCAGACCACGTCACGTCAGCTGGTCACAACTTAAATGGGACCACTTTGAGATATTAGCAAAAGGTCGGTCAGATACTCATTGCAAGATAAAGGAGACTCTACTAATTAGCGAATTGAAACCTACCTTAAATGAAAATGTAACCAGCGAAAAACTGTATCTCTATTAGTTTGCATCTTTTGTATGCAAATTATTTATAGCTTCTGTCAAGGTTATTGTTAGTTACTTATCTTAAATTTAAAATTTAGTTGTTACTTTAATTCCTAACGGTCACTTCTGAAGAAGTATGTCGAAACATACGAAACGTCAAGTTAAACGATATAGCTTTATTTTTGTTTTCCAACAATGCGTTTTATTGTCTTGTTTATCACCGCAGTTTGTGTGTTATTACGTGGGATGCGTAGGCAGACCACGTAGACATTTCGGGCCAGTTTCGTCGTCATCGTAGTCTCATATGGTAATTAGCCACGTGCTTTTGCTTGTTATTTAAGAATGTGCGTTTCACAGTTGCAGTAAAAAGCTTAATAAAAAGCATAATTATGTCAGAAACCTGTGGTTTCCCACGCAACAGTCCTGTATGTTTACAAAAAGATCGATTTCGCAGTGCGTAATAGTTCGGCTTTAGCGACCACACGCATGCTTTGTGTATAGATATTACGAGAATGCCGTTTCATTGTAAAATTTGGGAATTTCAAGTTTCTTTTCGATCGGTTGTAGAACAAAGCAGTGAATCAACTCAGGGGCACCCAGCGATAAGTTTCGGTAGATATCTGTTCGGTGGACAGTAATTCGCCTTGGGCTTTCGGCGTCGATTAAAGAGTGCACTCGGATTTTCGTAACTAAACCGTGGCCTAAAAGATTCGCAATTGGGAAATCATAGCCCCTGAGGTTTTCGGAAAGGTCGTAATTGCTGTTTTTGGCAGTCAAAAACGTCAGCTAGCATTTTCGGAAAGAAAGTAGTTCCCATAAAAGTTCGTTGAAAGTTCATTTCAGCTAGCATTTTCTCAAAGGAAGATTTTGTTCCCGAAAATTTTCGGGCAGTTAAAATTTCAGCTAGGGAATCCGAAAAGATGAACTTCTTCTAGCTTATGAAAACATCACTTTAAACTTACTTCAAACACCATAAGGTACTTAAAAATTCCTTTTTATAGCTTTTGGTTGATTTGGCTCGTTGGGTGCCCCTGTCAACTATTCAGGTCATTTTGCATACGAGTGCGTATCAAATTTCGCTTGCGTGCGTTCCAGTCTTCGAAATAAATCACAACCAATCAAGTGTATCTTGCTTTTTATCCCTTTAAAAGGCATGGAAATCCTTGCCACGGCTGTGTGAATCTAGTTCCTGTTTGAAATTTACAGTGCATTTAAATATGTTGCGAGCCGGTCAAAGACGCGACTGTGTATTCCCGGGGGATACCTAAAACCCAACAATTTACTATGAAAGCAAAGACAGCTAGAGCAGCATCTCAGTTCGTGACATGACCGCTCAGGCTGAGTCAACTTTCAACGGATAGCTTGATAGCGGGAGAAACTAATCTTTCCATCAAATAGCGCATACCACGTTAACGCCAACAGGCGTCTTGTTTCTTGTTAAGCTACGATGGCCAAAGACAAAGAGTCAGGGCACCCAACGAGCAGGGGCACCCAACGACAAGTTTCGGTAGATATCTGTTCGGTGGAGGTAATTCGCCTTGGTTTCGGCGTCGATTAAAGAGTGCGCTCGGATTTTCGTAACTAAAACGTGGCCTAAAAGATTCGCAATGGAGAAATTATAGCCCCTAAGGTTTTCAGAAAGGTCGTATTGCTGTTTTTGGCAGTCAAAAACGTCACCTAGCATTTTCGGAAAGAAAATAGTTCCCTAGAAATTTCGTGGAAAGTTTATTTCAGCTTGCATTTTCTCAAAGGAAGATTTTGTTCCCTAACATTTTCGGACAATTAAAATTTCAGCTAGGGAATCCGAACAGATGAACTTCTTCTAGCTTATGAAAACATCACTTTAAAAAGACTTCAAACACCATAAGACTTAAAAATGCCTTTCTATAGCTTTTGGTTGATTTGGCTCGTTGGGTGCCCCAACGAGCCAAATCAACCAAAAGGTGTAGAAAGGCATTTTTAAGTACCTTGTGGTGTTTGAAGTCTGTTTAAAGCGATGTTTTCATAAGCTAGAAAAAGTTCATCTGTTCGGATTCCCTAGCTGAAAGTTTAATTGACCGAAAATGTTAGGGAACAAAATCTTCCTTTGAGAAAATGCAAGCTGAAATGACCTTTCCACGAGCTTTCTAGGGAACTATTTTCTTTCCGAAAATGCTAGCTGACGTTTTTGACTACCAAAAACAGCAATTACGACCTTTCCGAAAACCTCAGGGGCTATGATTTCCCAATTACGAATATTTTGGGCCACGTTTTAGGTACGAAAATCCGAGTGCACTCTTTAATCGACGCCGAAAACCCAAGGCGAATTACCCTCCACCGAACAGATATCTACCGAAAGTTGTCGTTGGGTGCCCCTGAAGAGTATTTACGATAAAGTAAAAAAAAGCCAGGGGGTTTGCCCCGGGGGGACGGGAGCTTTTGGAATTGACTTTTACATTAGCCGAGAAGCGAAGCTTCGAGGGCAACTGTGAAATTTTGAGGACAATCTATCAGCCAAGGACATTATCCTCCAATGTACCAGCAAGCCAGAAAAGGGGTTTATTTTATTTTATAACCCTCTGATTAGTTTTCATATCGCTTGTTGAAAAAAGGGAATCTGACGACGATTGCGAATGACGTATATTAACAACTACATTGATTAGATGAATTAATTTTATTTAAAGTGTGATTGGATTCTTCCATTTGAAGTTGAAGAAACTTTTAAAAGACTGGCTTTGTTTTGGCTTTTTTGCGACCGAAATCGGAGGACAAATATCGCCGCGGACGGGGTTTATTGCCTGATACCCGTCCTCTGATTTGTTAGCGATACGTCGCCATAGTACGAAGGCTACGTTAAATCCCATACATTCACTTTAAAATTACAAACGGTTACACAAACAAATTGTGTGAGTTCCCCATGCTGTAAGCCCATTTTCTTCGAATTTTGCTAAGGTTTCGACCGAAATCTAGTACCGGAAGTTATTCACAAACCGGAAGTGTTCCAGCATTCCCATGAACCACCAGTGCCATGTGTACACGTAAAGTGGGGGCAGCCGGGAGAGGAAATAGATCAGAAATCAACATGGCCAGTCCAAGAACACGGAGAGTTTTGAAAGAAATAAAGCCAAAAGACGGCAATAGTGTCAGTAAAATTGACATACAATGTGCGTTGTACTATTCATGATCATGTTTCTACAACAGCTGTAACGATCTTTGCTTTTCTGATTACACAGAGTTGTTTCGAGTGCGGTGCTCTCAACCCACAGTGGGTCAGTGTGACTTACGGAATATGGATTTGTCTCGAGTGTTCCGGAAAACACAGAGGACTGGGAGTTCATCTAAGGTAATTTACTTGTTTGATTTTAATTTTAGCACACTTTTCTTCTTTTGTGGCAAATGTTAAGCGGTGAAACGTAAGAGAAAGCGAATATTTCGTGGTAAGCCGGTAGTAGTGGACTTTGTTTGTCGTGCGTTTATCTCAGCTATTGAGCAAGACATTCATGTCGTCATCAACACATTGGTATCGCCATTGAGCTTTGGATTTAGTTGCTGTCTGTTTTAAGTTTCTTTTGTATTCTTCCAAATCGATGTAAAAATGTTTTTAGGGGGGCAGATAAGGTTTCATCAGTTATAAGTCTCAAAAATAAGCTTAAGTGCCGGTAGCTTGTGTTTCAACCCATACAAACGATATCTCTACTCAAGGTATAGTAGGTAATTAATTTAACTTGTTTGTCACTAAAGCCATAACAAAAATAGGAATGTAGCAATTGCTAAAAAATATTTTATTGATTGCAGTATTTTTCCTCAGTGCTATACAGTATTGCATTCACTCCATTGTGATATGAGTGTACTGTAATACAAAACAAGAGGCTACAATTAGCCTAAACTCGGGCATACAGAAATACCTAATTTAGTGCTAAACAAAAGAAAAGAGGGAAGTCTGTCCTTCTTACATCGGACGCATTGTGCTTGTGTTTGTGTCTATTTCTCTGCAGTGTATATCCATAGACCCCTATCAACATATATCCCTTTGCAAAATACCTTGGTGATCTAATGATAAAACTATTATTCAATTCGGTTTTGGCAAAATATCGTCATTTGCCATTGTCTCGCAGATCAATTATTTGCCTCAGCCTTCAGCTTCAGCAAATAATTGAACTGCTTGCCACTGACAAATCACGATATTTTGCTCAACCTCATCCAATAATTGTTTATTATTTATCCCTTTTCCACCTCATGGGCATTAAATTGTGTGGTTATCACAGGATGCAATCCTGTTCTATTCCCTTGTTCCCTCTTCTAGTATGGGAGTGTGTTGTACACAACCTTAATGTTGGTGGTTCACCCCTACTCTTTGCTGTCATATCATTTTCTTCTATTTCTTTCCAACAAAGTTAAACATGTTGAATGATCCATTTTAATATTCCGTGTGGCATGATACACTATTCAACATTTGTTGGAGAGAACCAGCAACATTTGTTTGTTGATCAGCAATGTTGAACTATGTATTACTGGCTTTATAGTACATTCATCAAAATTGCTTAATTCTGATTGGCCAAGACCAGTACAAGGTTTCCATGGTAACAGTGCACAAGCCACCCAAATATGGTACAATTGAACATTTTGATGGGTGAAAATGGACAAAAAGACACATAAACTGAAGTTGTGATTTTGTAGACTGAGATTGCACAACCTTGTACAATTCATAATTTTGTTAATATGTGCTGTAAATAAAAAATTGTGTGACCTCATACTTTTCCTGATTAATATATGTTAGGTTTTTGTGATTTTGAAAGCTCTCAAATTGCACTTGCTGTCAAAATTACTTGCACCTATTACAGGGCTGTCATTAACCCATTGGCACCCGTGCCGGCCAAAACCGGCCGTAAAAAACTCCCATGCTTCAAAACATTGCAACTTTCTCAGTCGCACAAATATTGCCTTAACTGTAAGTTGTGAGAACAAAATGGAATGTCCTTTAAATTTGGATATCCAATAAACGCAAGAAACATAGCGATTTTTACCAAATATGGCCTTTTGAGTTTGGACAAGAACGAAACTGACTGTTTTTAATGTCAGAGAGAAACGACGAAAATGCCCCTTTTTGCCTTTATGTTTTTTAAAGAAATCATCGTCGAAAAACCAAACTTCAACCATCATAACAAAATTTAGTCCTTGTTCTAGCTTAGAAATGACTTTTTTGTTCATATTCTGCTGAAAAATGGCTGTAAACATAGCAAAAATTGCAAGCAAACCGAACTTGGGCTGTTATTGTTGCTTCACAGATGAAAAATAGCTACGTCAAAATGACGTTTTCAGAATTCTTGAGCCTCCAGTGCCTGAGGAAAGCACCACTTTTCCATGGTAGTTTCAAATAAAGAGTCACAAAATGCTATTCATCGTTTATAGGTGGAAAATCACTCAGAAAACGTAAAAACGGCTGGTAGTCAATGGGTTGAGGGCGGGGGACTGGGATTTTTCCAGCCAGTTGTGATAATTCTGGACTAGATCCCTGGCTACCTTCATAGAAAAGCATCATATTGACTACATGGCAACAGCTGGATTCCCCGGCTACTTTTTGCACAACCCCACAGGCCTACATCAAAAATTAATAACAAGAATTAAACTTACTAAGAAGATAACAGTCTGCATAAAAGTCTGTTGGGATGTCCATCAGGGTGCAACAAAAGTGCTGTCCGATAGCCCGGGGCTAGTGGAGCGACCCGTCGGGCTAGCATGTTTTTATCACGAGTTGCCTGAAGGGCAAGCAGCACTTGCTGAGATGAGCTAACTGTTGGGTGTGTTTTAAGTAATAGTTAACGGTCATCGCTTGAATGGGTAAATACAGTTTGTAGATCAAGTTTTGTTGCTTTGTGGTAAATAATGAAACTTTTAATTAGTTGCTACGGTAACTGTTGTTGCCACCGTAGCTTTATATCACAAGGCACATTCACATTGTTGATTCCATATATTAAATTATTTACTCGAAGCTGTTTAGTTTGTATTGATCACAGAAGATAGAACATGGTTCCATCTCTGCGATCGATCGTCTGTGATAGTCTGCGATCAGTTGCCAGTGTGATCCTGCGATCACATGGAAAGCAAATTTCCGCGATCTGTGATCGAAACATATCCCATAATATTTTAAATTCCGACAATCTGCGTGTATACATTTGACTTTTACGCTGACCAAAATGTGTGGCTACAGTCGGCTCTGTGATCATGAGATGAGCATATAGGATTTTTGACTGCTTCAAATCCATGTTAAGCAACGCAAAAATGGTGTTCAGGTTAAGTCCCGCCTTAAACTTTATCAATATTTTAACAGTATATATACATTTAAAAAAAATTTGGGTTAGCTCTTCAAGGCCCCGGGCTAATAATTCTCAGCAACAGCTTGCCCAAAGGGCAAGCTGTATTTTTCATTATCATCTCACCCTGTCCATCTATTTCCTCTGCGTTACCTTACCAATGGCAACTAAAAACTCCAGCATATAGTTCAGCATCTTAAGAGATTAACTTGGATTCCGGGAGTTTCAATAAAAGCTGGTGACTGGTGGTTTACCACCACCTATCATGCTTCTTACCACCGTCTTTTCAGTTTGTATTTCTTTGTATTTCTTATGGCCCCCTTTGTTGTCACAGCTAGCGCTGCCTGTTCTATGTCCAGCAGCTGCTTATAAAGAAACTTACTGAAACCTCTGGGAGTCTAATAGACAACATGAAATCCTTGTTTTAGTTTTGTCAGATCAGTAACTATGGATAAGTGGAAAGACATTGAATTGGAGAAAATGAAGGTAAGTGGTGCTGGTTGTTCAATGCATGATCTGAAAAATGTCTTTCACTTGAACCTGGCCCATGGCTTCTCTTGACTGGACGTTGAAAATATTAAATTATGAGAAAAATTCCTTGACTATCTTTTAACTGTACGTTACAGTTAGAAAAGGGTTAGAGTTTACAGCTGTACCTCCTCTGTTTTCACCTTCTTAAATTCTCTGCAGTCACTTGAATAATAAGAATTCATTTCTTCTTTTTCCATTATAGGTTGGTGGAAATAGTAAGGCCAAAGCATTCTTCAAATCTCAGCCAGATTTTCGGACCGGTATGACCATTCAAGAAAAATACAACAGCAGAGCAGCAGCACTTTACAAGGACAAGGTAAGGTTTGCCACCAGCAAGGCACTTTCTAAGGTATAGAAAGTGATAATTAAAGGGCTCGGAGCATAACCAACCTACTGGTATGTTAAATTTTAGGTCTTGTTTTCGATTGCCTGGATTTGTCCGAATTTTTGTACGTGAACTACAATTCCATTGAAAGAAGATGTAATGAAATTTGCAAACCACTTGTGGAAGGTTGGTTTCTTTGTGTACGTATAGAAAAAAGCATTTTTGCACACATTTTATCTCCAAAAGGAAAACAAAAGGGACGAAAAAAATACCAGACAATGTTTTTCAATCGAATTGCAGTTCACATGCAGACATTTTGACAAATCCGAGCAAAATCGAAAAATGACCTTAAATTCGACATAGCTTGGTGATGCTCCTAGCCCTTCAATTAAGATCAGCCAAGAATGCAGGTCTTTAGTGCTAAAGAATAAACTAATGAAAAGTGGTACCTAACATCAAGTGTCAGGTTTTGAAGCCCTGGAGTTCACATTTATTACTGTAACCTAGTTATCATAATGATCATCAAATCGCAGTGCCATAAATAGTTGTTAAATTGGTCAACTATTCTTGGGAATTATGTTTTTCCCAATTTTGTTCCTAATAATTTGTTATTTGTTTTAAGAACTGCATGTATGTAATAACTAAAAACAATAACTTGGTATCAATCAATCAACCAAACAACCAACCAACCAACCAATCTTTATTTTCACTTTCACCTAAAAATTACAAGTTAATAGCAAATAGAATCTTAAGGAATGGTGTAAATTAAGTGAGTGGAGTTCAAAGAAAGCATAGCTTGTAATAATATGGACCCCACCTAGTGGTACACAAATAATAAAGGCTCAAATCAATCCAAAAAATAGAATAATGGATTGCTTGAAGGGCCATTTTCACCCTTGATGCATCGTGCACCACGACCATTAATTCTGGAATTTTGTGTAACATGAAATAACTCAGACTTTGAAGCCCTTGTTTTATCGCTCTTGTTTTGTTGCATTGTGGACAAATCTCCAAACTTATGGACGTAAATATGTTCTCTGTTTATTCTTCTTCATTTTCCTTGTATTATTTTGGGAAAATTTTTGTATGTATGTAAATTCTGGCTCATTTAAAGTCTAAAGAGTCAGTGTGGCAATAGTTGGTGGCGGTAACTTCGCAGCATTGTTTTGTTGGCAAAGTGAGGCTCAAGGCGGAGGATTTACAGAGACTTGTTCAAGTTTGGTGCTTTTACTGTACCTCGGAGCTTTCAAGAATTTGCTGAGCTTGTTGGAGCTGACTTACTGTGATTTGGAAACTGATTTGATGAAGTATTAAAAATATTACATTGTAATGATATGTGTCTGGATAAAATGTTTTCCGCATGTTTGATGTTTTACCTCAAGGTCAGTTTGTGTAATGGGTTCTTTGGCTTTGGTAATCTCTTCAGTGTTTTTAATCCGATTTGTCACTAAGTCTCTTTAACGACTTCTATTTTTATGCCCCATCGGGCATTCTAGCTTTACATTCGACCAGTTCACAGCTTGCCTAAACTGTGAGATTAATTTCTCTTTCTTGTGGCCAAGATCCTGTCTCCGTGATCGATGAGGACTACACCGCTTGTGTTTCCTCCCATGATGTGGAGTTCAACCTTTTCTTCCGTATGTCTAGCCGCATGGTCAACTGTATTTTGAACACAATATAAAGCGAAAGGGCAGGATAATTGAATGAGAACATATGAGTATTTTTCTTACTGCAAATTTGAAACCATTCACTGACAATAAATATTTTCTTGTGGATATTTTGCCACCATCTTCGGCACATAATCAGCTAGTTTTATCAATAACAGATCGTTCAATACTTTGTTGTTTTGATTTTAAAACCTGTGAATGGATTGTTCACGGTTTCAATGAAGAAATATGAAGAAATATGCAAGTTGAATTTGTAGCCATTTGCTTTACGAAACTGGGACAAGTGACAACTCGGCGTGATGAAGCAGATCAAAAGTGCAATAAAAATAATTGACCAATCAGAGGCAAACGACCGTGTTGGATCAAGGTTATAATGGGCCTTTAATATAAAGAACTATACAATAAAAAAAAATAGTGGACAATCAATAGAAAAACTATTTAAAAATGGCATTTTTAAAAGTCTGGACACATGCTTTGATTTTAATTTCATTGCTCAGGCATAAGAGCACAAGACAAGTTTCCATGCTAGCAGAGTCTCTTTTGGTTAAGATGCATTTTGTAAAATGTGAAAATAATGGTCTTTTCTGTCAAACAGATTTCAACCTTAGCAGAAGGAAAGACATGGTCAGAAGAAACATCTCCAGCCAGAAATTACGAGCCACCAATGCAGAGAAGCTCAAGCAGAGCAGCTGTTTCTCGCTTGTCAAATGGTTCAAGTTCTGTGCCACATAGCTCTTCGTCACCTGAATTGTTTTTGGAATGTCAAAGTATGAATGTAGTTTGAAACTTGTTGTTCATTTTTCAACTTTCAGTCATAAATTATTATTATTATATAGGATGAGGTTGAGCAGCAAGAATTATTGTGGTTGAGGTTTGTGTTTAAGATCTGCTTAAGCCAAAGGCTGAGGTGGATAACACAAACCAAGGCCTTGATAAATCTCGCTATCATGCGAAAACCAAAATCATTAATTTTACAAGACCAGGTATATGAAACTAAACATGTTACATCAACTTTATTTGTAAGCCTGCAACCTAAAGTTAGTTTCAGCACCTTCCAAAAGTTTCAGCAAAATTTTACAAAACACTTGTTTTAAAAATTAAAAACTTAAACTTTTATTGAAAAGCTTCAAGTGCACCTGAACCCAAAGTTTCTTTTCACTAAAATAAATCTTTGCACCTGTTTGAAACACATTTCACCTTTTTTTACCAAATCTTGACTTCTTATTTTGACTTTTCTGGGGTGTTGAAGTTGCAAAATCTGGCCCCATGACCAAGTCAGAAGGGCTTGGGTCTATTCTCGATTTGACATCACAAACTGTTTTGCATGCATGTATACAAAGACTTAATGCAATGTAAATCAGTTTCTGACGTCAAATCGAGAATAGACCCAAGCCCTTCTGACTCGGTCGTGGGGCAGACGATGGCCAGATTTTGCAACTTGAACACCCTGGAAAAGTCAAAATAACTAGTCAAGATTTGGTAAAATAGGTGCAATGCGTTTCAAACAGGTGCAAAGATTTATTTTAGCGAAAAAAATTTTTTGGGTTTCGGTGCACTTTCAACAAAACAAACATGTTTCTTGCATGTGTAAAAGTATTGTGTGCAAAATGATGTCACTTCTACATGTATAAAAACTATTGTCTGAGGGGTATGACATAATGAAACCAGTACCAGCAGTAATTAACTGTGTGTTTGTAGCCAATCAAAATTGAGATAGTGACAGCAATGCATAATAATAGCACTTTATTTCCATGAGGTGTACTTGACTGTCCTTGCTGATGTCTTTGTAGGCAGGAACTTAATTCTCAAAAGAGGATTTCTTCAACAGAAAACAGATGGAAAATGCCTCAAGACCAGAGTAAGTTGACTGCGTCAATACTTAGTTAGAATTCATTCTTTGGTATTCCAAGGCTACCAATCTTCCACTTAACAATATTATGATTGTGTTGTAAATTTTTTCTTGGTGATATAAATAATGTGTGAAACAGGCCAATTTTCAAGCTGTCTACCAGAAATTTTGGATAAAGGGTACAATGAATAATTTACTTTTAATATTATTTTTTGATACATGTGAACTTTTTCACTATTTTAACGTTACTGAACTTAAATTAAATTTAAGGAGCTCATATGTATATGTTTGCAATGTAGCAATCTTCCACCAAGTCAAGGTGGAAGATACGTTGGGTTTGGATCAACACCAGTGACAACAACCAGCAACTCAGGTAAGGAACTTTGGAGGCCTAAAGTCATTTTTCTCATAATTATATATCATTAAAACGGGTCTACAGGTGAATTCAATGTGTTCTGCTTCTTTTTTTGGCATATTCATGCACTGAAACAAGTGGGACATATAATTTGCTTTGAGTAACAACACCACTGTAAAATTCTCAGAGCATACTTAATGAATCAAACTTTTTCTGCAAACTGTGGTGATGATTTTATTGTGCTACACAAAATATTTAAGTTGTGGGCACATCATAAATAGTGTATGTCATGTTAATATTTTGCTTTAAATTTCACTGAAATTTGCTTTAAATGAATATGTTGTGGTTTAATTTTATAATTAATCCCTTTGTTTTAAACATACACAAAAACAAAGGGCAAAAAAATCAAATCAAGGATAACATTGAACCAACAACAAATACCTAATTTTGTGAATTTTGGTTTTCCAGGCTGGGACGCAGCATTTTCATCTTTCTCATCTGTGAGTTTTTAATAAGTTTATAACTCATGTTCTTTGGTCTAAAATGAAACCATTCTGTATTATTTCAAGTACCTTACCAGTGTGTTGTTGTCTAGGGTTGGAGTTCATTTGCGACAGGAGCTGCTCAGTTTGCTGCAGTGGCCTCGCAACAAGTATGCGATTACAATAAATTATTATTTCTTTTGTTGTTTCTTCGATCCTCACTGAGGCTTTGTGTACCCTTTAGGAAGCATGTTAGGCTCAATTTTTTCAATTGTTTTAAAAGCTTAAAAGCTCCTAACAGCTTTGGTTACTGATCTCTGTCCCTCGTTCACAAAATGGAAAACCATTACATTTCATGATGGCTGATCTAGAACACTCTTTGCCATCTTACTTCAGTTCCTCACTGACAATTTTTGTCATTACTACTAGACGTGGCATTATTAATAAAGGATATTTGTTCTACCCAAGTTCAGTAGTAGCCTGGAATAAATTACCTGTAACTACTGTAAGTTGTGATATTTTTCCCTTCACAAATGGCATAATGCCCACCATAAGATCCACGATTAGGTTATTATGATATTAAATTTAGTGTAGATAAATCTTGTAAACAGTAATTTTAAAATGTAGATACCTGTTTTAATATTTGACATGTAAATAATTTTCTCTTTTATCCATAATTATTATAATTATTTATTTATTGCATATAACTCCTAGTATAGAGTATACTGTTTTAGGAGTATTCCTATTAGAGTATTAAAGTGTTTTGTACATGATCACAGTAAATGCCCAAGTACAGTAGCTTGCCGTTCTTTGTCTCGTTCTCTTTGTCTCGTGTCTCTCGTTCTCTCTTGCCGTTCTTTGTCTCGTCATGCAACGTTCCTCGCCACTAACGGCTGCTGAAAACCGAACCACATTCCTTTCCCTTTGTGTTTGCGGTCTAACGAATTAACCAATCAGGTATCACAAAAATGACAATGACGTCAGGGGAAACAGCATGCTTTTCATTCTGTCAGCGATGTCACGGACTCTGGTCATGGATGGAACAATTCCTAAGAAGATTGTCCATAGTGTTTTACGTGATCATCGCCGTCGGCAATGCAAATCACGATAAATACTGATACAGGCAAAAGTTCACTCAATTGTCAACAAATCATTCAATCGTTGTGGATGTGAGGTGTTTTTCAAACAGCAGCAAATTGTTCATTTGCAGTGGACGCTATCTGTAAATGATGTGGCCGGGTATCCTGTAATCTAGCCCAGAAATGTTTGCTACAAGCGGTTGACAAAGTTCCAACAGGCTTCGTAAAAAGAAATTCAACGAGAAAGAGAGGAAGTCTTTAGTAAAAGGGAACCTCCAAGAGCAAAGCGATTCCTACGAGCTACAGATGAGATACGAAATATTCCCGATGGAGAGACTGTCCGCGAAAACGTTTCCGTGACTGACCAAGCGAAAGCATGTAAATCCCTGCAATTTGGAAAAGGCAAAGCTAGCGCTCGTATTTCTCCTCCTATTGTCTCTTAAAAGCGGGACTAGGGCGCCTATGACTTACGTTCCTGGCTTCCTATCTCCGATTCAAAGACACGCAGCCAACAATCTCGTGCTCAGTTACCAAATCAAAATATGACAAGTCCCGAAAAAAATTGTCACATTCATTTCGTCCACGATGAACCTCAACACCAAACTCGTCTACTCGGGAACAAAGTCAAGTGCAATTACTAGTTAAGATCTAGTATCCTAGTAAAACGTAAACAAAACGCTAACCGTTTCCTATCACTCCACTGTAGTCCATTGTTAGCGCGCGCTGGACACCGATATAAACTAGGCTGTGATTGGATGTACGCCTAACCCAGGAATTGGCACGTACACTTTCCAAAAAATGGAAGGCTGATCCTGATTGGCTAATAGTTGGGAAAGGAATGTGGTTCGGTTTTCAGCAGCCGTTAGTGTCGAGGAACGTTGCGTGACGAGACAAAGAATGGCTGCGTAGGAGACTAACCACTGGAAGGATGGTCACTGGTTCAAAACCATGTACTGGTGTTGACATTGCTCAAGTATCAGACTTTTGGTGATTTTGGTGAAATAGTGTATGATAGAGGGAAGAATTTCTTCTCACCCTTCCCTCCACCCCTTATGTTCTCTGTCCCATAGATACTTTCCACAGAGGAGGTCTGTTACTCTGTGGTCTCAACTAGTTTTCTTTGTTCAGTCATGGCATAAATTAACTTACATGATTTCTGTTTTATAATAATGTCTTGCAATTGTGTTTTTTTCAGGCTGTCAAGCTGGGTTCCACAGTTAATGAGTCAGTTCTTAAACCAACAGCAAATAAGGTGCAGTATGCATGATGTTTCATAAAATTAATCATTTATAACAAAATTCTCGAATCTGATTGGCTATCACCAGCTATGATTTTAGCCTTAACAGGACAGTATAATTATTATTAAATGTCAGTATTCGCAAACATTGCACATGCTTCAAGAGAACAGTTGTACTTTAATACTTTCTTTTTTATGCATCTCACAGTGAATACAAATACTTAAATTTGTCTTTTTTTTTTTTCAAAAAAGTGTTTCTCTTTATTAATATTTTTTCTCAAATTTTGTCTTAGATACAATTAGGCCCCGTCACACTAGCTAATACGTTTTCGAAAACCTCTGTTTTCACCCGTCCACACTACTCCATTTTCAAAAACCTCCACTCTGGAGAGGGTTTTCGAAAACCTCCATTTTTGATCGTTTTAGTGTTGACGGAAGGCAAAAACAAATAAAAAAGTATGCGTTTTCAAACGAAAACGTATTAGTGTGGACGGGGGCTTAATAATATTGTTAACAGGAGCATGTCATGTCATCCAATTTGGTCTGTAATAAATTGTACTTGTGAGGAAACAAATTGGACTACCTCTGCATGGTCATCTGATTTTGTTAATCGCTTGACTTTAGAAATCTATTGCCACCATTAATAAACTCATACAGTTTTCAGATACATATAATTGATACACTTTTTAACACTCTTATTATAGGCTGTTGAACTTGGAGCTTCTGTGAATGAAGGTGTGAAGAAAGTTTCATCCAGGGTATGTTTTGATTATTAAGAATTAGTTATTTAAAAGGTGTTGTTGTACTACCAATATATCAATGTTTCATGCCAGAAACACCTGCATAAATTAGGTTTTTGAAATTTCAGGTTCAGGAAGGCAAACTTCTTGATGACATGTCAACTTCTATGTCCACTTTTTCCAGCAAGGTATGACTGTAATTTTGCTGTTATCAAAGGGCATAGCAAGAGTGTCTACTTCAAAATGTCTGCTATTTATCCAGGATATTAACATGTACAAGACTGGCATAACCAGTGAAAGTATTTCAGTGTTTAATAGACCCTATGCAAAAATGGCTGTCTTTAAATTATTCTCTTGTTCATATTCAAAATAGCCTCACTAACCTTGTTGGGATTAACAAATTGTTTAGAATTTTGATCTCAAAAGCTAGGTTAGTGAGGCTTTTTTGAATGCGAACAAAATAATAATTATTATTCTTTTATCCCATTTTTCTATGGGGCCCATGTCACTAGTTAACCTTAATTCTATCTTTTTAAAGTTGTGTATCAACAAAAGGAAGATAAGTGCCGGTCATTTAGTGCTTTTCACTACGGCAAGCCAGCATGTAGATGGAATAGCAAATCCATGACTGGTAAATCATTACAAACCAGCCAGAAGCACTCTCTTCAGGCAGATAGAGTGATTCTCATTTGACCTTGAAAAGTGTCTTCATCTGCAATTTGTTTCACCTGCTTCTAGTTTAAAAGATCACTTTACTGCCAGAGAACAGCCAGTTTGAAAATTAAGTTGTGTTTACTTAACAAACCTGTTTGCTAAACTAATCAAGACAAATAGAATGCACATAATCATTTCAAGGTCAAACAACTGCATTAATAATAATAATAATAATAATAATAATAATAATTTAAAAACTTATATAGCGCATTTTCCATGTAAATATGATCAAATACGCTTTACATATGATACAATTTAAAAAGATTTATAATGTACAATATAAAATTAAAAAAAATATACGTGATTAAAAGCATTGCTAAACAGGTGTGTCTTAAGATGGCGTTAGAAATAGAGCGGATAATTTCATGTGGCAGAGCATTCCACAATTTTGGTGCTGCTACTTGAAATGACCTATCGCCCAAGGTGGCTCTAGTTCGAAAAGACGGCAGTTCAAGTAGGAGACCATTAGAAGATGATCTTAACCTATACGCACCTGGCATCTTAACTGAAATTAGCTCTTGCAAATAAACTGGTCGTTAGTCAGTGGTGTTACAAGAAGTCTGGGTAAGAGGACGTGGGAAATGGAGATCTTTCCACTTTTGGAAGAAAGAAAAGTCTCACTGCAGCAACATTAGAAACTAGCCTTGACATTTTAACCACCAATTCAAGAAGACATAACTGGCCATCATAATTTCTTTTTCTGCTGGGCCGCCTAGATTAGCAATTGCTACCTTGCAGGCCAGGCTATTGTAAGATCTTTTTTTTTTTTTACTGAAATAAAGTTGAATCACTACTCTTATAATTGATAGTTAAAGAGGATTATTTTAGGTTAAAATACTTTTGGAAACATTTCTGTAACAGGTAAAAGATGCTAGTACCAAAGGTTGGTCAAACCTTCAAACTGCAAGTATGAAGGGATGGGAAAATATTCAGACACTTGTGAATCAAGGCAGTGGCAGTGGCTATGGAACAAAGTCCCTGACAAGTGATGCAAGCTTGGGAGGAGGTTATGGAGCTGTTAATGGTGTGTCGGCAGTAAGCAGTGCAGCAGGACATGACACAGAAAACTGGGACTGGGATAATTATGCAGAAATAAAAGGAGAAGCTGATAGTGATGAGGGAATGAGTGTCAAAGGGAAAATGGAAGATGGCAATGAGGATGACAATGGTGAATCAGAATCTTGGGCGTGGGGAAGTGATTCTGAAAGTCCGAAACAAAAATCACCTGCTACTACCAAGAATGGTACATCTCTGAGCACAGAGCAATCTTCGGGAACAGCAACAAATGGGAAAAGAAAACCTGAAGTAGTTACCAGACAGAGCAGTGATGGATGGGGAGATTTGATTAGCTGGGATAATGACGATTGGGGTGAGTCAAGTGGATGGAGTAATGAGGACTGGAAAAGTGATGGAACAAGTACAAAAATGGCAACAGCAGGAGGGAGAGGGGGAAAG
>JAEMWC010000137.1:1235000-1237500 GCA_016490735.1 Pachyseris speciosa | reverse complement strand
TTATCAGCTGAAGGATGCTGAAAGTGTAGGCTTCAGATTACTGGTGTTCAGTACTTACTGAGAATAAATAGCTTTATGAAATATCATGAAGGGTAGTTTGAGTATTAATAAATTGCAATGGATAAACTTTGTGGCCTTGTTTCAATTTAAGGTTTATTAATTTTAATCTCTCCTTTCCTTTGAAAGTTCAAAGGGTAAGAGTGAATGTTTTGCTTTTAATTAGCAACTGGGTGGTTGTTGATGAATGAAATTGGCCACCATAAAGGGAATTCAATTGCACCTGTTGTTTTGAGCACTAGCACTTCATCACTCAAGAATTAACTTAATTCTCAAAACATCAGTTCTCAGATATCTCTAGTTTGCATTGAAAAACATTTTTGTAAAATGGTCTTCACTCCTTCAATGATTCTGCACTTTGAACAGTGTCCTTTACTTAAGAAACAACCCTGTCATCCATTTATTCTTCAAGGAGTAAGGAAGAGGTATCTGTTGTTTCAAGCTATAGCTTTGCTATCTTCATGGCTAATAAGTCCATTTACAGAAGAACAGCAAAGAAAAGCAACTCATAGCTTACCAATCAAATGTGTGGTGTAGTTGTAGCCCTTTTTGCAATTTCAGTTAATGTGTTTGCTAATTTGCTTTCAACTGCAAGAAACTGACTTAAAAGGTTATTGATTCGCATTCCAAACTTTGCAAACAGGTAAAAATCTAATAATGGCATTCTCACAATATTTAATTTTATTTACAGTAAAAGAAGCTAGTGTGTGTATTTGTACTGTATTTTCACCAATACAGTGTCTTGCTAAAAAAGGTTGTTACACTGGAGAACCAGCCATTTTCTTTGTCTTCTCCACCAACCTTGGCAATTGCCTGAAAAATTCAGACAAAAGAAACTGATTTTACTAAAGGACACAAGAATAGTAGCCTGCGAATGCAGACATATTTCTGCTTGTTGCTTCTCAGAGAGAAGTGACAACCAGGAATACGTCTGTTCACAGGCTACAAGAATAGCTGCACTGAAAGGAATCCATTTATCATGCTTTGTAAGCAGCTTGCAAGATTGGTCAGTTTGAGAGATCCTTTTCCATGCAAATAAATTAACATTCACACTGAGCCACTTGAATGGCAAAATGGTTGTTTGAACTTCGAACTTAAGGATTTGTTTACATACAATTGAAAACAAGTGGTAAATAGGCCTTTTCACTGTTTCAGATGCCATCTTGGTGGGTAGGCAAATGGAACACAATTCACAGTGTTTGTATGCAATTCCATTGTCAAAAAAATTGCATGAAGTGCCTCTTATCTTAGCAAAAAATATGTTGCTAGTTAATAGTACTAGGCAAAGGGTTTCACTGACAAAATGTAAGGGATTTAGCCATGCGAGAAAAATTTCTCTGGGTTTTTTCTGTTATTTTTTCCTGGGAATTTTTTAGCCCACAGCAAAACATTACAGACGAATGTATGGAAAATTTTTAAAAGCCAGAGAATTTTTTGTGGTATGGCTAAATCCCTCAAATTTTGCCAGTAGAACCCTTTGCCTAGTACTATTAATTAGCAATATATTTTTTGCTGAGAAACAGGCGCTTCACACATTTTTTTTGACAATGGAACTGCATACAAACACTGTAATTTGTGTTCTCTTTGCCTACCTGCCAAGATGGCGTCTGAAACTGTGATAAGGCCTATTTGAGATAGTGGTAAAATTGTCTTAACTTAAATGCCACTTTTCGAGAGTAGAGGGTTTGAACTAAGAATTATTGCCAATAAAAGTTTGATAAATTTATTATGAGTGTCAGAGACTAACCTTATCAGAAATCACTATGTCATCATCATCTTCTGGAAGGTAGTCTGGTAATGTGCTGGTGTTGCCTTTTCCACAGCTACTGGCTGGAGTTGCACCAAAAGACAGCATTACCTAAGATAAACAGCAGTAAGATTATTGAACGACATGAACAGTAAATCTTGACTCTTAAGGCAGGTTTAGGCAAATGCATAAGTGTTACATACGCAGGCCCAGTAAGATGTTGAAGCACCTTTTGTATCAACGTCTTACTGCACCTGGGTATGTTGCTTATGCTTTAATGCACTAATGTAAACCTAACCTCAATCTGATAGACTAATACTTAAGTTAAAACAGGGGTTTCAATAAGTTTTGAAATAGCCGTTGTCCTGATGATATTTTTTAATAATTTGAGTGAAAATGCGGACAAAGTAGGTGGCGGTATAAAGAGGTAAATTCTGACAAAGTAGGCTACGATTTTTGCCGGTTGACTTCTTCCAATGAAACCGCTGTAAAATAGGAATGTGTCAATCCTGCAAGCTAACTGACTGCAGCTGGATTCTTCTTTCACAAGCAGTTGTGTATAGACAGATGAATTTGCATAACAATAACAGGGGACCAGAGAAATGTAAAACAGATAGTTGCTAGTCAAGAGTAATTTTCAAGTCACAGATTGAAGAGCTGGGGTAGAAACAAGATTGATCACCATTCATTTGGAGC
>JAEMWC010000137.1:1140000-1232500 GCA_016490735.1 Pachyseris speciosa | reverse complement strand
CCCTTTGCCGTGTGCTATATGAAGACGACTGGGGATGAGTCAGATACAAGCTAATAATTAACAATTATTCACCAAAGTGGGGGCGAATAGTGGTGGATATTTACCGAGCCGCAAAGCCGCGAAGCAGCAAGGTAAATATCCACCACTTTCACCGACACCGAGGTGAATAATTGTTTTAGTATAAACCACACAAGCTGAATAGTTAGCGGACTAAAACATTACTTTATGTGTGACAACATACTGACAAGTGGTCAGAAGCTGTAAAATCTCATGCGCTGGCTGCTCAGAGGTGAATAGTACTTGCTAATCACCTCTGAGTTAACCAATCAGAGCACGCAAAAAGCACTATTCACTTGTGTGGTGTATACTAACACAGTCATTATTTAATCTATAGGTGATATCAGTGCATGATAATTCACTTTTAAAAATTAGATTACCATCTTTCTCAATTTTCTTTCTTTTTCATGAAGCAAAAGCCCTACCTCTTTTTACTTGAAGCAACATTGACAGGAGGAACAATATTCTGATAAACTTCCTTAGCGATTTGCCTTGCTTTAGCATTATAGCCTTCTTTATTCATTATGCTTTTCAAGCTGATAACCATTCCTATCTCGTCTCTCATCTTGGAACGGTTAGGGTGATGTTCTGAAAGGAGTTTTAAAGCCTGCAACATTGATGGAAATGTTATAAAAGAGCTAGAGTGACTTTGGTGTCAGATATTTGAAAAATGCATGTCAGGCCTGTTTCAAACGTCGTGCTACTGCCGTGCTAAGCTGGCTCGACTGTCGCACGACTCCAGCACGACTTCTTAGACGTCGAATTTAATTCTGTCGGGTAAAAATCTGTTGCCCAATCTCTTACTCAGAGTCGTCGGGTGCCGTAATCAAAACACTGAGCAGCCATTGTACGAAGCAAATCCAAATTGCTCATTTATGAATTGAGTTCGACACGGCAGTAGCACGACGTTTGAAATGGGCCTCAGGTAACTCAAAAGTTTTAATTAATAAACCAACCTCCAAGGCAGTGACAACAACGTTGACATCTTCATTGTCAAGAAATAAAACCAGTCCAGCCAAACAACCTTGGTCCTAAAAGAAGCAGGGAACATAATTTTTTCAAAATAGAATAACAACATGGCGGATTCGGACAAAAACGGGGTTAGTTTTCAAATGATAAATGCGCATTACTTTCACAATCGTTACTCTGTTCTGTGGATCAGCGGCTAGATTCCTCAGGTGCTCAACTACCCCAAGAGCAGTCATAATGCTGTTAATATATTTTAAAGAAAGGAAGAAAACTTGCTCAAAGAAACACTAGAAACGCGTTCCACTCAAAGCAGAAATGCCAAGGCTGCAGACAACATGCGTACATTCAAACCACCCGCTCTTGAATCTGATTGGTTGAAACCTGTAAACATGGCGCTGTGATTGGTCCATTTCAGATGCTCGGCCGTGACAACAGGATCTCGCTTTGTATCATGTGGTAGATTGGCGTTCGATGTCTTCTGTAAAATTCGCTGACTTTTATTTTAAGGATTTTTAGCGCAAAGGACATAACTTCGGACCATGGAAACCGCTTTGGAAGCCATAAGAATTATCCTGGAGTATTTTGGATGGGAAGGATACGAGATCGAAGTAAGATTCTGTGTTTATAAGCTTACATAAGCTCAGGCTGATAAGCCAGCATACATGAGTTGCTCTCGATTTCTAGTCCTTTTGGCCAGCCCACAGGCATTTAAATCACTCTTTTTGTAATTCAGGAGCTATTTTATGGAGGCAGGCGATCCAGGGGTCTCAGAAGAAGCATCGTTCGTCGAATCGGCAGAGAATTAGCACGTTATCAATTCTCGTTGTTCACCAAACGTAGCATCGTCCGTGAGATCGGCAGCCGTCTGCCATTGAAACCGTGCAGAAGACCGTATTTTGAGGTGACCTGATTGTTTGATGAATGCAATACAGCTTTAGAGAGCTTCTATATTAAGTAATAGTCCACTAGTTATTTAATTAGACCTTTCCCAAACGAATCTGCCTTTCTTTTCACCCTATTTCGTGCAGGGTAATAACTGAGTTTGTATAAGGGTTTCATTCCCCCCCCGGGGGGGGGGGGGTACTCCCAGAAAAATTGAGTAGGGGTGTGCAGCCCCCTTCCTGAAACGCTTACCTTATTTCAGACCAAAATTTGCGATTTTCGCTACCCTATTTCAGACCTAACCAAAAATTTGATACCCTATTTTAGACCTATTTCACGTACACCGCTGGCGTAAACATAACTAAAAGACAAAAAGAAGGGCTTTTGTTGCAGATGTTCTTATCGCTAATGATGAAGAAGTAGCTTCTTCTAAAAAAACATACCCTATTTCAGTCCAAAATGGCTCAAAAACCAATTACCCTTTGGGGCCACACATACCTATATAGCCTACAGTATATAAGGGAGTACCCCGGGGTGGGGGGGTCACGTCCAGCTGACCTTGTTTTTAGTTCTTAGTTTATTACACTTCTATATTTAGAAATTCACTAATGCTAGAAGGTTAAAAAAACATACATAAATGCAAATAGAGTGCTAAAGTGTGACGTCACAAATATTAGAATTTTTGAAATTATGGGATTTGTTGAGATTTTCAGAAAGAGCAAGATGAAAGATGCTAACTTGCCAAAAATCAGTATTTAAAGGCAAATTGGCTCTGAGATATTAGCACTGTTATGCTCTGCTGGCTCCATACAAATCCTTCTAAATTTTACTCTGTCAGTTCATAACGTTAGAAACTGAGTAAAATTTAGAAGGATTTGTATGGAGTCAGCAGAGCATAACGGTGCTAATATCTTGCTTTCAAACTGTAAGAAAATGCTGATTTTTGGCAAGTAGGTCTTTTTGATCGTGTTCTTTCTGAATATCCGAACAAATCCCATAATTTCACAAATTTAGTTTTTATGACATCATCACTTTAGTACTCTATAGTTCAAGTCACATATTGCCACAATGAATGATTTCTGAAAGACAGCTGTTGAGGGTAACTGGATAACACCAGAAGGTAGCTATAGTACATCGACAAAAGTGGCCCCTTCTCTTTGTCGTCTTTGTGAAACATTGTTTATTATTTTCAAGGCTGCATTATGCACATGTCATCGGCTTCCCCGTGGGGTCAACCCCCGGGCTTACCAGTGGGAATGTAAAATCAGTCATTAGCGAACTATTAGGAATTTCCCTGGTGGGTTGGGGAATCTTGCAAACTATTGAAGTCCCCTGAGTGAGATGTCTCTAAGCAGAAGAACCCCTGACATCCTTTACAAACTTGTGAATTCCCCACCCCCTAATCTTTGATCATAAAACAATGTCAAGATTTTCCCCTACCCTTGGACCAAGGGTATTGTATTCCCCCACATATCTCACTGGTTGGCCTAGGGGTCACCCCCACAGGGAAGCCAATGAGATGTGCATTGCAGGGAGATGTTTCCTGTATGTTTCCTGAGAACCCAACACTTTGAAGAGATATCAAGCCTGATATTGAGAGAGTATTTTCATTATATATTTTAGCTGAGTTTTGCAAGAAATGAACTAGAATCAACAGAAGAGTTTGAAGAAAAGCCATTATCCCAGATGTTAATGGCTTCTCTAGCCGATGTTGGCTGGATAACAGGGGATGATGACTTGACATCTGATGTTATCCCTGATGATGATGACCTGATAGAACACACAAGCCCACAAGAAGAAACAGAACTAATGGTGACCTCCGACCAGCCAGCTGAGGATAATGAAGAAAAGTCTTCAAACAATGATGAAGCCATGCAAAAGATTTCTGCCTTGGAGGAAGAGTTACAGAAACTGAGGGCTCAGATAGCAATGATGATAGTTGCCCCTCCACAGAACCAAGTGGCTACTCCATCCACACCAGTTGGAGCATCTGCACCCCACCACCTCCTCCACCACCCCCACCCCCACCGACACCCTTGTCTACACCTCGCAAGCCAGTATCACAAATTATAAAAGAGGTAACTAGCTCTACTTTTTGCAAAAAGCAACAGTGGTTATGAGCTATGTAAGAGTGAAAGTAGACTTATCCTCCCCAATATAACACTGAATTTGCTAAAAGCAGTAGTTTTTCTTTTATTGGGGCAAAGATATGGAACAGCATCCCATATCATATCAGAACTGCTCCCACTCTCTCTGCTTTTAAAAACAAATGAATAGCCTTGCTGTCATTTAAGTTCTGTATATATGTAGTATATCAGTGTATAGTGTATTTTAACCAGTGAATAACTTGTATTACCCTTCACACGGCTATTCTGTAAAGCAGTAGTTTTTCTTTTACTGATGTAAATTCCGTGGGTAGGTAAAGTTCATTCATTCATTCATTCATTCATTTCACCAACCTACTATTTAGCCATAAACGTTTCTTGATGTGACACCTCTAGCCTAATGACACCTCTAAATGTTAAACTGCATTTTGAATGTCATGAACATTAAATTTAGAGAGAGCCATACCAATGCAGTTATCACCTGGCTAAATGGTCATTTGACAATAGGGATTGAAATTTTATTCCTTTTGTCTGTAAAGTGGGGAGACGGAGGGGTTCTTTGGTTGCAGTCTCAGATAGGGCAACAGAGAATTGGTATTGCATCTATACCAAGACTAGAGCCCACAACTCTGAGCCTTTGAAATCCAGGATGCCCAGCATTTACGGTAAGTTTGTGCACAAACTAAGATTTCCTTGTCACCCAAAGGCAAAAGTAAGTCGCCAGGGGCCACTGGGCACTGCTAGAGCACAGCCCTGAATGCATACTCATTCACTGCTTCAAGGAGGTAAGAGTGTAAAAGTAATTGAAGTAAAGGTATTAGGTAGTATATGAGGATACTGCTGTCAACATGCAAGTCAGAAATGTAATACAGTGCCTTCTTATTTGCAAACAGAACAGAGCCAAAAGATTATCACTTGCACCAGGGGCGTGCATTGGTTCAGTTGAACCATCTGCTGGATGCAGTTTGCCAAACATGGCAGATGTCCTCAAGGGACTAGGCACAGTCAAACTAAGATCTGTCGAGAGGTATGCTGCATTTGATATGAGATTTATCACGTACTAAAGGCTGAAGGGAGTCTTGACACGGCTGGGGGAAGGGAATTGTCCCTGCAAGCTCTCAAAATGACTAGAGCTTTAGAGAGGTAGAAGAAATTAGGCTATCTGTGTTGGGTCTTGTTTGTGAAAATTTAGCATTTTTAAGTTAATATTGATGGTTGATTACAGATCTTACATTTTGTTGCCAGGTCACCGGGTGGAACTCCTCTGAGGAAGGCACCCCTCCCTGCAGATGGCACTGACCCCGCCTCAATCATCGCACAGGCACTTAAGAAGAAATTTGCGCACAGAAGACGCCATGAAATCAATTCACCAGGTAAGCCCTAATTTGGCCGCCCTTATATTTCGTCTCAGACGACTTACTAACGGTGTGTTCTCTTTCTAAATAGACGCCAATAAAGAAAACAGCAGTCCCGGCTCACCATTTGGAACTCCACCCTCAAGTCCTATCAAAGCATTGCCTGTAAGTATAAGGGAGTTTTTAACCTTTGAAGTAGACGTCCAACGTTATCAATGATGCCAAAAGAACAAGAAAGCAGGAAGGAACCAAGGAAGAAAAAAATCCTTTACATCCCGGTTTACAAGCATTCGTTTTATTTTAAACACAACAGACACGACAGACAAATTGAATGCGAAATACCCGTAAAAGCTCTATTAAGCCCCCCGTCTCTGTTAACTCCCCCTCCCTAATATGCCCCCCCCCCCCCCCCCCGTTTGGAAGTCGGTTTTTTTTATTAGTCCACTCCGATTCCCTCTTACGGAATCCACTTCATGCGGCCCAGTTGGTTTGTTTTTAAACAAATACACACTCAAACACATAATACTGTTTGCTGTTCTGTATTAAATACTAAAGTTTCACTGCAGTTGTTTGAGTTTTGTGCAAAAAACTATTTTAAGACGAAACGGCATGTTTAAGATTTAAAATAAGCCCCCCCCCCCTCTCTATTAAGCGCCCCGTCAATGAGGCCTGAAATTTAATAAGCCCCCCGGGGGGTTAATAGAGCTTTTACGGTACTTTATGTTGTTTTCCTCTTATTCTACCGACTGACACCTTTCATAACTTTGAACAACGTACCTTAACATGATTCCCAAACTTTCCGCATTGCCCTGACGTGGAGTCAATTCTGGCAACCGTTAAACCTATGATTTTTTTTTCAGTTTGGTCCTCACCTGTTGAAGCCAGTAAACAAGAAACGGCGTTCAAGCACTGGATTACAGAAAACAACAAAACCAAGAAGTCCGTTGGTGGAAGTTTGCTGACGGAACGCAGAATGAAAATTTATGTTCGCAGCAACACATGGAATTATTACAAATCTGAAGTTGTACGACTTTTTTACATTTATAAATTTTGCCCAAACGACTAGTTTTACATGGGGCATGCCAAGTCCCCGCCTGGGGACGCGGAGGTTACCTCAGTTTTGTCAAGAAATTTATTCTTGCAAGGCCGAATGTGCCATATTGTTCATGTTTTGGCCAAGACTTTACTGGCTACCCTCGTGAACAGGCGATTTCTTTTCTTAAATTTGCAGGATACGGTATTTTTCGGAGGTTATCTCATACCCAGAAAATACGATATTAACCGCGAAGCCGGCTTTACGGCTTTCAGAGAACCGTTCGCTTTTTGTCTAAACTCTTCGAAGCGCCAGGGTGCTTAGAAAGTAATCTAACCACTTTTGCGCAGTCTCGCTTGTGATTGGTTGAAAGCCCAATTTCCAAAGAAACAGCAGTACTCCGTGACTCGTTTCCCCAGATGTACACTAATGTTTTAAACCTCAAGAAACGCGGAAGTAGTTTTTTTTAGCGTTTTACACTGCAAATTTTACTCTCACTTCTTGATGCAAAATCAAATACAGGCATCTCTAGAGAATTGTTAATTATTGAGTTGTAAATATACGAGATAAATTGATGCCCCGTGAATATCTTTTCTTTCCTGAATTTGTCCTTTCTTGAATTTTTGGCCGATCGAAATGGTCAGAAACAACCCATCCTCAAACCTTGTATGGTACGTAGTGAAGACTAGCCTGCATACAGGCTCTTCATTTGGGCAACACAGAGGATTTTTGCCTCGATTAATGGCGCACTGTCAAAAGGTACGGGATTGGGGCGATCCTTAGCATTTGACCGAGCGCCAACCTCTCTGAATGCCCAAATGAAGAGCCTGTGTGCAGGCTAAGTGAATACTGACCAGTAATGACATCGACATAATTTTGCCTGCTGACGCCAACACGATCATCTGACAATTCAAAATTGACCCCCAAGGAAGCCATTTTTGGCAAAACATTTTCTTAAAATTTGTCAATTTTGCGGGTCTGTCATATCATTACGCATAGATAATTCAATCTCATAATATGTCCGTTTAACATCTAGACCCTCCTCTTACCGTAAATGTAGCTTTCTTTCGGGACCTTGCTTTAAAGGAGCACTGTCACCGGGATTTTTGCTGTTTTTGGTTCAATTCTGCCAAAATTGCTGCCTTTTACCTGTTTTCGTGCAAAAAAATGCTCCTGTCAGAATCAGCAAGATGAATTCCAATGAATTTTTAGCAGGGAGGGCTAACCATAATAAGTTTTTGGTGATTTTTCAATGAATAGCTTGAAATTTTGAAAAAACTGACAAGTTTTTTCAAATTTCAATCCATTTCTATCCTCGTCATCTTTGATGGAATACAGGAGTTTATGGTGTCAATGCAGTACTACAGTCTTTGGCAGCAAAACTAGACCATTATTTTAAGGTTTCCACTGACGCATTAGCAGTTTTAAGCTTTTTAAAGTGATGGCACAGTAGCGTGACACTGCCCCTTTTAAAGCAGAGAAATAGCTAGAAATGATTCCAGGGTCTTGACTCACATGAAAATTCAAGAACTTGAAAGCAAGCAAGATCTTGAAAATTTAAGACCTTACAGCTCCTTCTGCAGGTACCGGTGCCCAGATGACGTAAGACAAAGAAAACAAAAGACAATATATAGCCTGCGTCACAGACAGTGCAAACCACTGGTATACACTAAAGGCCCATTTACACGTTAAAAGAGATGGAACGGCTCAGTTAGAAACATTTACCGGTTCCAGACGAAATCTCTTACACGTACAAATTCTGTAATGTACCCGACAGAAAAATGGGACGGTACTTGAGAGCCCCTTGGAAAGGGTACTGGACCGTTTACATGTTTTCTTCGAGACCGGTAAAGAGCCCGCGATAATCAGTTCCTGGTGAATTGTGGGTAGTTCAGTCCTTTGTGGGCGCAAACGGCCATTTTAGGATTAGCCTGCATACAGGCTCTTCATTTGGGCAACACAGAGAGGATAGCTCGCCCCAGTCCCTTAGCATTTGACCGAGCGCCAACCTCTGAATTGCCCAACCGAAGAGCCTGTGTGCAGGCTATTTTAGGATGTAATTTGAAATTGTAATTTTGACCGTTTGCCCCCACAAAGGACTGGATCTACCATCAGGAACTGATCATTGGCAACTGCTTCGATTAGTGCACTTACACATAGAGTACACTGCGTAGCTACGACAGTCATGAATGCACGTTTACAAGCGCTATTCTCGTTTCTTCTAAAGAAGAGAACAAAATTCACGTTTGACAGCGCGTGCGATTATTCAAAGAAATGCTTCTGAGAGAATGTACCGAATTACGAGAAAAACAAGGCTTACGGTTCTCCAATTAACAAATAACAGCCCTTGTATCGCACTTCACAGTCGATAGAAGCTTGTGGCAAATTCCAAGAACAAACGCTTGGTTTGATCTTGCATACAGCAAAAACGTAATAGAACGGTACCGAAAAAAGGGCGAGCGTTTACACGTTGAAAAGAAAAGAAAAATGTGGGTACGGAACCCATTTTTATCGGTTCCGTTCCGAAAGGGATCCATAGCCGCCTATGGACCTTTTTAGGAATGGAACGGTTAAAACTGGAACGGGTCAAGTACCGTTTACACGTCAAATTTTGTCCGAGCCGTTCCAATTTTTTCGCCCGTGAAAACGGGCCTTAAAGGCGCGTTTACACGACAGAGCAAAAATGGCACGGATCCGATAATAAACTACAACGGTTCCGATAGTTTTTGCAAAGAAACAGTGAAGGGTCCACAAGCGCCTATGCACTCGCCTTTAATCTAGGTTTTCACCTAGGTCTTCAGTGACAAGTCAGGCTGCACCAGAGCCTAAGAAAACAATACAACTCCCGTTTATCATCAAACCTCAAAAACAATAGAACTACAGTGTGCTCTGGTACATACAGAAAAAATAAAATCTCCGAGGTAAAAAACACCAAACATGAACAACATAGGTCCTCACTGAACCTCACTTTGATATAAAACAACGCTGCGAAGTGACCGCGCCCGTGTTGTCAGGCTGACTCGTTTGACTTTAAACGGGCCAAATTTACAAATACATACTAATTGTTCCCAAAATAATACAAGGAAAGTGAAGACGAATAAACAGAAAACATATTTACGTCCATCAATCTGGACAGTTGTTCACGATGCGATCTTAAAAAATCAAGATCTTGAAAATAGGGTTGGGTCGCTGAGAAGGCCCTCATTAAAAACACAGCCAAGGAATTAAATCGGAAATACCCAATCCTGAAAACACCACATTGCTTTTTCACAGTTTATTCTGACGTCCAACTATAAATAGTTAAACTCGGTTTACGTTACATTATGTACGAGTGTGACACGAATGTATGTGCCTAAGTCAAGTACCTTTATTTTCTGTATGTTTTTGCGACGAGTTCATCGTAAATACAGTGATATGAGGTGTAAAAAAGGTGCGTGATCATATTATCATAGAATATTAACCTTGTACGAGCGATCGCACCCGGCAACAAGAAGCAAACCATAAACCTGGCTCGTGTCATACCTATTTAAAATGTTCTTTTCTCTTCCTTCTTCGAATAATTTATATTAATCAGTGTTCAGTTCTTGATCTAAAAGCCCCACCATAACCACAATATCCTTGGAATTTGGCCGCACATTTCACGCGATGAGTACTGAAACATTTTTCAAAATCTGACCAATTATATGTTCATAAGTTATTTTAAAAACGCTAAAACTAAACTGATAGATTCTCAATAAACTGCGATCACGTTTACCAATAAAACTTTATGGGGTAACGCATAGAGAAAGATCCCTGTACAATCTCGGATAAAAACCAGCTTAAAAACTTTAACATATATTATTATATCACACGTTACTGTTTATTATATATCACTGTATCGATACATCGAGGCCTTCTAGTCAATTGTATGACTGTTCGCATGTTAAACTTTGAAGGCAAAACTCCTAATTTCTCCCACAAAATACAAGGAATTCACGTTTCGGGAGTCTGTAAGAGTACATGTACAAACTGTGAAGTAGCCTTCTTGAAAAGCGTCTACAGAGGTTCAAAAGACGTTTCTGCTTCGAGTGAGGTTTCTGATAGTCTACTGGCAAGAGGAACTGGACGGCTGTAAAATGGAGGGAAAAAAAAAAAAAATCCGTCAGTGAGTAGCATTACTTTTCTTTCTCATAAAGTTAAGAAAGACCCACCGACTGAGGCGAAAAACGTAAACCATTCGTAGAAATTCCAAAAGCAGCGAATACAGTAATAAAAGAGAAGACGTAGAAACAATGATTTTTTTCTTGTGACGAACAACGTGAACATGTCAGAATGATGTGTACCAAGATGGTTAAGAATATGGAGCAATTTGTTGCGGAAACTGATTTGTGCCAAAGATTTTAAAGTGCACCTAACCCCCTTTCGCCCAAATAAATCTACTTATCATTCGGAGTATTTCGGCGAAAGAATTATTGGATTTGGTTGAATCCTCGATTTTTTATGGACAGCCAAAGTCTCATTCAATTTGTTGCACGGCCGAGTAAAAGGGAGTCTGGGTCCAACGAGGTTGGTGACGTCATCCCGGGAACGATTGAAAGATAGCGTCTCAGTCAATCCCTGTTTTTGCAAGCGTTTGTTGGGGTCATCGAAGCTCATATTGGAGGTAAAAGCCTGGCAGTAGTCAAAATTGTGTTGGAATCATGTCCTCCTTGTCCTCGGAGTCAGAGTCAGGCTATGTGTAGGGTGAATACCAAATTAACCATTTCTGAAGTGGAACTAGTACGGAATCGGCGAGGAGCTCCAAGGAGCCTCATGGTTATGAAGACTAGGAATGGACAGCAAGATTCGCGGAAGAAGGGAAGACGAAAACGATTAACTTCGTTTATAAGTGTTATCTGCCGTACCTCGGGGTTCTGTGTACGCTGCTGGTGAGCAAAAGCTTTGATTTAACATTTCAATCGTGAACGACCGAGTACCCGTGCATCGGCAATGGGAATCGTGCAGCGGTTTGAAAACAATAATTTGTTATTTTATATAAACGGCGCACATCCGACGTTAGATCGGTATTTTTAAACGAACATCAGCAATTAATTGTGGAAGTGCCTATTTATGGGATAGTCTTTATTTATGGTATCTATTCAAAGAAGGCAAAGGTAGATTTGACAAGAGAACGGTAACTGAGCTCAGCCGACGCGAATTACGTGCTTGAGGATTAGCTGAACTTCTAGTTATCCTCAGGCAGTACTGTGAACGAAGTCAAGGCATGGTAAAATACAGCTTACTGCAATTAAAATTTGAGGCTACGTATCCGTCTAAACTGTTGGTTAGAAATAAGCGAACGCAACTTCGCGATGCGAGAATAATTTGCATATACCCGATGTAAACAAACTGACACAAATTTAGACGCGATTGGATATATTTTACTACATGTAGCTCCATTTGAACATGAAGTTCGAGTGGCACCATCGTCTAAATCAATTTCGATATATTTGAACGTGAGGGACTGGTCACAAAAATAGGACACTGAAGCAAGGCTCTGGGGAATACGGCGCGAAAGAATGAAAACAAACACTTCGAACAAGTCATGTGCTTTTGAGATATCGTGCATAATCTCAGCTTATTTTTGGGCTCTTTACAGTTCATTTCCGTGTGTGCCATGGCCAAGTGTTGTGCTGTTGCTGTTTACCGTAACGGAAGAAAGAAAAGACCGTATCTCAGTTATTTTTTATTTCCTTTAAGAAGTACGAAGTTTTTTCTAGGCGAGTGGATGAAACATTCAAGAACCTCTCCGATCCAAAAGTCTATTCACTGAATTTTGAGGAAACTCACATCGAGATTTCCATGTCTGGTCGTAAACTGTCCGTTCAGGCTGCTATCGGACCATCTTTGACCCTTCTGTATCGAAGAAGATGAAAAGTACGCGCTCCGTCGAGCGTCTTACAATAGAGAGCTTAAGCAACGACGACGGCAACGGCAACGAAAACGTCATTTGAAAATCTAACTTCTCGTTATCGTAACTCTTTCGCGCTTATTCCAACTTCTTTAACTCGTAAAATGTGGGCGCACTATCCTGGAGCTAAATTAGCAAGAACGGCGTTGATTTGGGAAAAGAAAGAAGAGTTCACCGTCATAGGCTCACGTTCTCCACAAAACTTAAAATTTGGTCATTTCACGTTGTTGTTTTGCTGAGGACGGCAAAGAAATGTACCAAAATGTAAAACGCACGTGCAGAGCCATTGTTTTTCCTTATTAAGCCCATTGTTTTTTGGCGTTCTCGTTGCCGTCGCCGTTGTCGCTGCTTAAGCTCTCTAATGACTGCAATCGAAAGAGACGGTGCGTGAATGAACAGTTATAAAAGATTTTAGGTTTTCTACTGAATACTCGTCGGTCTTTCCAGGGAGATAGTTGCAAATATCAGGGAAAGTGACTTCTGGAGAGAGTGTAAAGCTCCTGCTCCAATTGACCACCGATGCTGGTTCTGGCAAAACACCCTCGTCCGTGGTCAGTAAATCGGCCATGATCGCCTTCTCATTCTCGCTTTCGCCATCGGACACTTTCGCTAGTTGTAAATACCAGTTCAACCAATTTGGCCTTTCTTTTGTCCTTGCCTTCCGACTTCCTTGCTTGAATTCCTCTTTCTGGAAGAAAGGTTCGAAGCCAAGACAAATGGTGCCGCAGAAGATATCTGAGGTCCCTTTTGCCCCCTTCTTCAGACGAACCAATATTAACGACGACTGTTAGAACTTCTTGTTAATTAAAGTGGCTTCGATAAGCTTTGATGAACTGAGAAAAACGGACATAACAAAGGAACACTCTCATTACTCCAAGGAAAAACAATCAATCTAATCCCCGGAGCCTCGTTTCGGTGTCCCATTTTCGTCACCAGTCTCCCTCGATCAAATATATCAAAATTGGGCTATTCGGTGAAGTTAATCAATTTGATTTGTATACACTTCAAGTTTTCTTAGCAGTCTACAATGTACTGATCAGTGACATGGGCTTCTGTCAGTGAATAAGCATGGCAACTGAAATATATTTTGATTGTTGACGTTGGAAACCGGTTTTAATAGAGCGCTTGTGTCGAAGACTGTAGGACTCATGAAAGCCGAAAAATTTAAAGGTAGTTAGATTGATGAGGTTTTCCTAAAGGTACATATCGAGGAACGATTACTTTAGCTGCCATTACATTCTGGACTACTTTGTGTCGCTGCGGTTAAATCCTTTGTGTATCCGATACGCAGCACACCGAATATCACGATACATTGAAAACATGGCACACGCACATGTTTAGGTTGCATCACTATACAATCAACGAGTTTTAAAGAGGAGATCTTTTCACTGAACGGACTCATTGGAATTTTCTGTTTTCACCGCATAAAAGGGCATAAAATGCTTGTGAGATCAGCCGATGGGAATATGTTTATTTCAGGAACAGCCGGTCTGTTTTTGGCTCATTCGTTTGCAAAACATTAAAATCTTCTCTTAGGAGAGAAATGTTACATGTGACAATACTATGAATATAAATTATCGGTTAAAATCATGTCTTATTTGCCCTCAGAGTTAGAATTATTGAGCTTCCTTCAAAGAACTTTGTAAGCGCAACAGAACTTCCGTTCCCGGGATGACGTCACACAAGCGCTGAACCCAATCTCCCCAAAACTCGGTCGTGAAACAAAATGGCGGCGTTTTTGGTCGTAATTTCGAGACTTTACCGGGGCATAGAAAAGCGAAGATTCAAGCGAATCAAAAACGTTTTTCACGGTTGTGCTTCTAATTCAGAGACGAATCATTTAAAATGAAAAAAGTTTTGGGGTTAGGAGCACTTTAACATTAGTTGTTCAAAGTGCGACAACGAAAAACGCAGGTTTCATGTGAAAATTAATTCCAGTTCTAATACAAAAATTTCCCCCTTCATTTTAATCCTGGATTAGCTTGAAGCCAGTTTTCGAATAACCAGGTCCAGATCTTTATGCCGCACGTTTTGTATTGCTTTGAACCGGGAAGAGGACACAAATCCACCAAAATATGGGTACCAACACCATTGTAAACCAGTGCTCTAGATAAGGGGGTATCAGGTCAAAAACCCTAGAAGGTCAGCTACATGACCCGATAAATTAAACTGGAACCCGAGGCTGACTGGGAGCGCAGTCTCTCTCATTTTAGTTCACTAGTTCCCATACCCTCTCTCCTCAATGAATCTCTGTAACACTTGATCAGGGTCCCCTGACACGCTGCCTCGCGCTTCTTGCCCAGTCCCTCGCTGAATCATCTCAAGCCTTCTGAGTCGTTCCTCGTTCCTGGTCGCTACTTCATCGACGTTAAAACTTGTGACTGAATTCAGCGAAAAGCCACCTGGTGTTGGAGGTTTGTAAGTATCGTTAGGCTGCAAATAGAAAACAAAATTAATCCAAGGCCGTGCTCACTTTATTGCAAAGACCTACACCAGAAAGAGAGCGTGTTTCCACCCATTCGCTGTAGAACAGTAACAATAACAACAACGACAACAACAACAATACTAATAATTAATAATAAAGAAAAGGAAAATAACAAGGCAATCAATGCGGATATTGCATCACCGTGGGACCACAGGGTGCATGAGAAGGAAGGTGAAAAGGTTGAGAAATGTCAGAAGCTGAAGAGAGAAACTAAGAACTTATGGGGGATCAGACATGTAGAAGTGATACCGATAGTTGTTGGTGCACTTGGAGAAGTAAGCAAACGGTTAGATGGATGGCTTGCAAAGCTGGGTATTGCTATCACGACAGGACTCATGCAGAAAACAGCCTTGCTAGGAACAGCAAGGATTCTGAGAAAGGCTCTAGAAAACCAACAAGAAGAAATGACCCAAAGGACCTTCGGCCATTGGCTATGCCTTGCATCCTTGGTTTAAATGCGGCATAACATCTGCCACAGCGTAAGCGTCAGTTCACAAAGCTGAAAATAATAATAATAGTAATAACAATAACAATAACAACAACAACAACAATAACCATAACAACAACAACAACAACAATAACAATAGTAACAACAACAATAACAACAACAACAACAATAACAACAACAATAACAATAACAATAACAACAACAACAATAATAACAATAACAACAACAACAATAACAACAACAACGATAACAACAATAACAATAACAATAACAATAGTAATAACAATAACAATAACAATAACAATAACCCGGCAAACCCGAATAGCAAAGGAAGGCTATCTGTGGTCATTACCCTGGGATTTCTGGCCATTTCTTCAAGTTGTTTCCATCGCCTTCTTTCCCTGGCAGAGGACTGTTTTGGTCTTGAAGACATCTGCTCTAATGTTAGCATCTGCTTAGGGTCCTCAACAGCGAGAAACTGACTTTCAGATTCCAGCAGTGAGCCACGACTTGCAGGGCGTCCGGAAACCTTAAAGAAAGGTACATCCGTCAGAAAAGAACTTCCTAATATGCAGATAACAAAATTATTTCTAATTTCCGTCAGCTTAAAGAAGCTCGGTCACGATAGTTTGGGTCATTATTAGAAATAAAAAATGCTTTCAAATGATGGGAAACAGTGAAATAAGAATTTGTCAGGGAAGATAAGCACCAAAGACACAAGAATAAATGCAAATATGTCAAGGATGGTGAAGGATGGAGAAGATTGAAACGGATTACGAATGACCCTTTTGAAAAATTAAGGGTAAACTTTTCAAAATCCAAAGACCGTGACCGTGCTCCTTTAAATGAAAATTCATTTAGAGCGCTCTTCAATTGAATGTCGAAAGTAATTATGGTTTTGCGTTGGTTTTGCATTGCTTCGCTCTGTGATTGGCCAGGAAAACTCGCGCCACTTTCTCAACCATTGAGAAGCAAAACCAAAACCAATCGCGACTTGCACGCGCGCATTTTCCCGCGCTTTACATCAGCTACATGTAATTGCTTCGTATTCTGATTGGCTCATTGCGTTGTTTGTGTCCGTTGTGATTGGTCAGAGTAATTGCTTTGGTTTTGGTTTTGGTTTTACGACACTCTATTGAAAAGCGCTCTTGAGAAGAAACAGACTGTACTTAGAGCTGGAGATCAAGATATGGTAATTATTGAGAAAACAAAACAAAAGACAAGAAGCAGACCATTCTAATTAGCGCCCGAACGAACGGTGACTATCTATCTAATTAAGGTGAGAAAGATAGTCAACTAGCTTCGCTGAAACTTGTTGAAGCTTTAAGCATTTTGTGGAAGTATCAACGGGAAACAAAATAAAACAATAAATTAATCAGTAGCCGAAGAAACAGCAACGCCTGAAAATGAAAAGGTGAGAAAGATAGCCATAAAAGAAGGGTAAGTGGCCTCGATGTGGCTTTAAGAAAACAAATGACTCTGCGCATTATTGTTTCACAAGGGTCTTTCAAAAAAGGCAGCACAGTTGAGTTTAGAACTTACCTGGTAAGATTGTCCATTTTTCAAGGGCTGTTTGTTGCCTCTATTGGCATCTGTAACAGAATGAAAAAGTAAAGAGCATTAAAAAACCTCAAGGTTGCTTACCACGTGCACACGACGAGCCGAAGTTTGCAAACTCGCGGCTCCTGTTAGCGAAATAATACAAGTTGGTGACTGTGAGCGTGGGGACAGCAGTTGGCAAACATGGGGTCCTCTACCATTTACACGGAAAACCTGAAAATTCTGAATATTTACACCTAAAATTTCCACCCGAATGGATCGTGTCAATGGTAAGCGCCTATGATGTTAAAGTGTCTTTTGCGTCAAATTAAATAAGTCTGATCTTGACGCCTCTGTCAACACCATTGCCGGGTGGAACATCTCGCATTGAACGTGTCAACATTGTTTTTAACGTGCGCTGCTTCTACAAATACCAAAGAGAAGGATCAGATAAAGCTGCCGTCAGTCACACCTGGACTTGAACAATGTCTTGACATTTTAAGGGTTTCATTGCATGGAAGAAAGAGTTAATCAAGCTTTCGGAGTTTCGCCCACCCCACTTAAAGGAGCTATGTCACGAAGTTTTCAGTATTACGTTGAATAGCTAAAGACATTAGAGGAAAAGAAAAACTCAAAAACAATGGATCAGTTTTGTTAAAAATTATTTTAATAATTTAGATCAAACTATCAACGAGCATCTTTGGCTTAGGATGGCAAGGATTGAAATGGATTGGAATTTGAAAATATGGGGCCAACTTCTTCAAGTTCCCTCTTGTGCAGTGACAAAATAGGCAAATGCAGATTATGGTTTGCTTCCCCTTTGGGAAAATAGCTCGATATCTTTGTTTTCGTGTTCTAGGGGCATTCTGGTTATAGAGGCCTTCCAAGGCAGATGCCACGCACCTCTCAGTAACCTCTTATTTCATTGGTTCTTATTACCACGCAGCTCCATTATTTCAGGGCTAGGGTCCATTGTTTCTGTTGTTTGTTTATTGTTTTCTCAGCCAATCCTGTGAGCTGTTCCGAGAGCTGGGTGGCGCCTCTTCCAAGGGGTAGAAGCGACAAGCTACGTGGGTCCGAAAACAGGCGACAATCTTCTCCCAAAACACCGACAACCGACAGAAATTGCCAGAAAAAGCGCGACAGTTTGCGACAGCAACAAAACACTTTCCATTCCTCTTTGTTTTCTTGCGACAGTGACGTTTTTCCCTCACGAAACAAGCGGGAGACAGAGTCGTAAACGAGCGACAAAGAGACACCAGACCACCCCTTGGAAGGCCTCGTTATAAGCAATGGTACGTGAGGGTACTTAGTTCTAATTTGACGCATAAAACAAAAACAAAAAGGTCATGACATAGCTCATTTAAGAAGGCAGGACTCTCAAAACGAAGCAAACCTCTCCCAAAAGCTGTTCGATACATACTCTTCTGATGACTGTTGCAGTGACAGAGAACTTAGTAAACTAATCACCCTTTACTCACCTGATCTTAGTTCGGCTAGTTTGTCTTCCTGTTCCCTATGATAGTAAAAACACACTCTTTGTTAGTAAGCGCACTAAACTGAGATCGCCACGTGTTTATACCGAGTAGCTAAAGAGGTCATTAACATGATGTTAAAGATTTGCTGCGAAGTCGCGAGGAGAATGTGGCGGAAGCAAGTTTCCCTTGTAGCTTCGCCGCCAAATCTCTCCATGTTTGTGCCTGCTCCAATCACTCAATACTTGCATCACTGATAACTGAAATAGATACCTTGGAACCAGAAGCGCTTATATGAAGGACCTGCCTGCAAGTTCCTGCTACAGCACGTTGCACTGACAGCACCATAGGCAAGCAACAAATGCGTAAACTGACCGCAGAACCGCTGCGTCAAATGACGCTCATTGTTGATGACCATGAAATTTTTACCTTTCACCACGATTCCCTTAAAAAGAGATACACATTTCCCTATATTTTGGCATAAATATAGGGTCCTGATCTGGAGAACTGATATCTGGAGAACTGACTAGAAAATCTTAGGATTATTTCAGCTCCAGGCTTTATTAAGTACAAACATATATTATCTTTTCTCTATTTATATGTAATTAAGTACAAGGCGAATAAAGGTGGTGTTGCTGTTGTTGTAAATTGGTTGTGGTCTGAACGGAGAGTGAATACCAAGTTTAGATTCTTACGTGAGGAATGCCTGCTGTTGAAGGTCCAATATACTGCTAGTGGACACTGGATCAGGAAATTTGCTGCGGAATTCGCCGGCAAGAGAAGAGGTGTCTGAGAAAGGTATGTGAATGAAAAACGTTAACATACACAAAACAGCGGCACGCCCCAGAAAAACTGTTAAAAATCGGAGTGGATCAGGACAACAACTACACATCACAAATTGGCCTCCGTAAAAAAGTTAAATGAAGTGTGGAGCTCCTCAGGGTGGCTAGCATGCCATTCTTCTAGTGATCAGTTTCTAGTGAATTGTGGGTAGATCCAGTCCTTTGTGGGGGTAAACGGCCATTTAGGACGTAATTTGAAATTGTAATTTTGACCGTTTGCATTAGCAAAATGCTGTGTTTACCTTAAAAAAAAAAACGACAGTGAGAAAGGATGGATTAAATCTCTAGTTACCTTCAAATTTTATCCTGTTAAATTCGTCAGCGGCTGAAAAGCCCTAGGGTAAAAAAGAAAAATGAAAAAACCTTTTAGAGAAAACTCTTAATGCACATTATTAACAGAAACAAAACGGCATTTTGGCTAGCTCAGCTGGTAAGTCAAGAAGATCATTAACACCTTCCTTTCTAATGATAAAACGGTCGTTCCGGTGGGACAACAAATCGAACAGTCCTGTCCTTCCAAACTGGAAATTTTCGAAAAAAAAAAAAAGAATAACTTCAGACATATTTCTCTTTTCTCGTTTTCACCGAAATGACCAGAATATCACTGAACCATTTGCCTCATCATGCTCGTTCATAAAATGCGCGGTTTGTTGCTCCTAAACATGGAGAAACCTGTACGGTTCTATTTGGTGGAAAATTCTCAACGGTTTTCCCATGCAAATGGAAAGAGCTCCAGAGTTTTAGAGTGAAGCCAAACCAACATCACGGTTTGCTTAAATGTCCTTTTTTTCCATTTAAAGCTTCAATCTCTAAACAGTTGGCTTACGTGTCCTCGTAAAAATGGCCAGTGCACCCATGCCCAATTACGGGCCGTGAACAACCACCAAGAGATTTGGCAACCTTCTGTGCTTGTAAATAGTCTAGTTTGGCCTATGGTTCTCATAAGGTATTTTGAGCCAATGAGAACAGAATTGAGCAGAGAGGCAGAAGTGATGCATGCTGGAAAGGAAAAAAATAAAATAAAAAATATAGAACATACCTCTGGCTCTTTCTTTACTACTGCAGTTTTATTGGCCAGCGCTCTTTCAAACACCTGGACATCCCTTCTGCCTCTGTTAAAATTACAAAATAAAAGAAAAAAGTTGGCGTTAAAAGGAGCAGTTCATGATGTGAACATGATACACATCATTTAGTTTTTCATATCTTTTGATGTAATAAATAACATGATTTCGGTACCTTCTACTTCCAAGATCTTCAGGAGCACGCTGCAGATCTGAGTATTTTGTCTACAACAAGAAAGAGAAGCGAAATTTGTTGTTACATTAAGTTTTAACTTAGGGCTCCTACCCTCAGTAGTGCACGGCTAAAAGCGAAGTGACGTGTTTTTGTCCATAATGTTTACACACCCGACGGGAAATAAATTTGAAGGTTTTTTTACATTTGAGTGCTAAAGTGGGGAATTGTGTCCTTTGGGTTTTGCAAATTAACTAAGAGCGAGCGAATATAAATCCCCACCCCAAAATATTCTTAGTCATCAATTCAGCACCATAACGAACACTGAAACTCAATGTCTATCGCGGTTTCACGGGTATCTTGCTGCTCACACTTTGAACAAAAAGAAACGAACATTTTTTTACGCGCACACGAGATCCATATTTAACAAACCTTCCACGTTTAAGTAGTAACGAAAAGGAAAACTCGGCAAGCTAGCAAGCAAATAAACAAACCAACCCACTTTTCGATTTGCTGTCGTCTACTGTTTAACCAAAATCAACAAAAATAATGGCTTCACTTTATTCAATACGTATTCAGAGGACTACAGGAGGGAACGCGTCAAGAAGAGTCAAAAGTATGGGATTCCAAACCAAAATGTACTGGAATTATTCCCAACTCAAGAATTACTCAGCGCGTGAAAACAGTGAACTAACCACAGCTGATGTGTGATCAATTTGCTGCTGCACTCGTTTTTCTTCATACTTCAGCTGCTGTCTCAGTGCTGTCAATTGACTCAATACATCTTGATCAGGTCCTGCTTTCCTCTGAGGCTCTTTATGAAACACAAGCAAAATAAAACTCGTTAGTAAATGCATAACAATGCTGTGTGCATATAGACATGTAAGAGACCATCGCAGCTACGCACGAAACTAAAGCCGGGATTCGGCACGATGCCTTCTGGGAGATTGGTACAACGCTGTACCAAGTAGACAATCAGGCCATTTGGATCTCTCACGCGCAGTTAAAACATGTGACCTGCATGTGACTTTCATGTGTTGCACGGATGTTAGCGCCGGCCACTCAATCAATCAAAACTTTATTTATGGAGGATAACACGATCAGCCCAGTCAAAATGTGCCAGCAGCCGGCGATTTTGCCGGCTACAGCGGAGTGTTTGCCGCCTACTCTATACTTGATGTAGTTAATAAGAAATATCTTTGCTTTTAGCGCGCAAATTAATGGTGGAAAATGACGACTGAAGTAAAAATCCCTGTCAAAATGGAGCGGAGTTTACCCCTAAGGCGTCCCATTTGGAATCATTTGAAGCGGTTATTTTCCAAAGTTTTGGGGTTGAATGCTCCCTGACCCCCCTTGAAGGCCCCTGCTCCCTTCTACTCCTTTTAACCTGCCTTCTGCTCCAAATAAGTTTGACAGGGCTGAACACTTTGACTCATCTGAAATTTTAATCTCAGCAACTATTTTGTGAGGATGCTGTTTAAACGAAGACAGAAATCGATTAAGCAGTCTCAATATTTTCCAGTTATCGACCTCACACTAGTCCATGTATCTATGCAAATTTTTGTAGGGAGAATTCAGTCATATATCTAGCTTGACTTGAATTTGTGGTTTTGTCCGTCTAGTAAACGCGCGCGGCGGGCATGCAAGATTCACGCAAAAACATGCAACTGTTTGCTATCCAGCTCGACTTAAATGTTTAATATCTTGAGACTCCAAAGCACGTACAAACATCTTTACCTGGTTGGCGTTGGGTTCGAACAGCAGAGCGAGGAGGTGGGGGAGGAGTTGCGGCGACAGGACCTAAAACAAAACAGCGGCGTTGGTTCAGTACTCAACGCAATTAGCACCAACACGAAGGGTTAAAAGAACTTAAACTTGAAAGCAAACAGTTTTCTAGCCAGACCAAAGGATAATAAATCTGCATGTCAGAAAATGTACATAAAATTGCATGATTTCAACTTTTCATAAACGTCCACTTGTATAAAACCATAAAAGTGAGAGCATAAACTCACAAACCCTTCAAGCTAAAATCTGACTTGCTCGGACAGTAACACTGTATTTTGTCCAGTTGTTGCTATATAGAGAGCAGTTTTCAATTCAGTGTCGTGAAACCGAAACCAAAGCAGTTACTCTAGCCAATCACAACAGACCGAAACAGTGCAACGAAACAATCAGAATTCGAAGTAATTACACGTAACCGGCGCAAAGCGCGGGAACATACGCGCGTGCAAGTCGCGATTGGTTTTGGTTTTGCTTCTCATTGGTTGAAAAGTGGCGCGGCTTTTCCTGGCCAATCACAGAGCGAAGCAATGCAAAACCAAAGCAAAACCAGAATTGAAATTGAAAACCGCTCTAATGAAGAAATAACCAGTACTGACAATGTCGGACCCAATTGTTTTGTTTTCTTACCTTGAGGAGCTTGTTTGTTCGCTATTGCAGGAATGGGAGGTGAAGAAGACCTGAAGTCAGTCATGTCCTGACCTTCCTCCTGATACAAGTCATAAGGAAAAAGGGAAATAAAAGATTAATTCAGAGTAATTATCATTCAATATTATATCTCTCTTGGTCAATTTTGCGGGCCGTATTCTACAGTACGGCCCGCTTGACTTCAACAAGGTTTCTTTCCCGCGCGCCGGATTAACCTCAGAGATATAATAAATATCTTACTAACCTCGTTTTATTGGTCCGTACTGTAAGTTACGGATCCTCGTTTTTTCCCATTAATTCATGGCCCGCGCGCTTCGCGCTTGGGCCATAAATCAAAAGGAAAAAACTCGGTCCGTAATTTACAGTACGGACCTCGAACTCGGTTAGTAAGAGGTATATATTCCTGCATGCACAACACTGTTTTGCTCCCACCTCCATTTTCTTCCGCACGGTGGGAATGGGCGGTGAGTTGGATCTCGCCTGACCAGAATATCCCTGAAACAGAAAAGGAAATGTAAAATAGCGTTATTTCACAGGTCAAGGTAAATTGTTGGTTTTCGAGGATTCCTGTTACTTTTCTTTAAGGACGGTACATCCTTCTACGCTTCCATTTAGACAAAAAATGCCATACACTGATTTATTCAAAGCTCTTTCCACTAAAATTGCCTTTCCCTAGGGCTGCAATGATACACCAGTACACCGATGCACTGCGATATTTCGTCACGATACGAATATCGATATTTGAACAATATATCGCGGTATCAAGATGCAACAAAATGTTCTACATAAGCAATGAAAAATCGCTGTCTTTAATGAGTCCTTACCCAAGTTCTTCACTTTAGCCATTGTATAGCTATTTACTAAACAAAAGGAGAAGCAAAATCCATCCTTTTTGCATCGCATTCGCGTGATACGTATTATTCAAGCTCGCGGACAAACAAACGCATGCGTAGTTCCAATATGTGAGTAAGATTATTTGCTCACTTGTCGCATGCAGTGGTGTATCGTATCGTGTACCAGTATCGAGATACGTATCGTATCGTGAGAAAATGTATCGTTGTAGCGCTACTTTCCCACTTAGTTAAACTAAAGTAAACCGCTCAAAAATACCTCCGAATCCTTTAAAGCTGGAGGTATTTTTGCAGTTCGGACAAAATTGGATACAAAATAACTGCAAAATATTTTTGCAGTTCGGACAAAAACGTATGATCATTTCAATCGGGTGCTTTCGCACGAAGAAAACAATATTTCTTGAACTGAAGAATGAAACAAATTGGCTAGTTTGCTGAACTCATTTTTATGAGCATCAGGATCCCATCACTAGCTCCTGTGAGCATTTAAATCTTAGATGTAAACAACTCTCATCCAGGGAATGTACTAAGCGGCATTTTGGAGAGTTATGTTTAGAAGATCGAAGCAAACACCTTGGAATGCTCCTACAAGCTTAGGATTTCAGGTTTCAGTTTCAGATAAAACAAAGTTACTAATTGTTGATGCGTACTTCACTGCCAGCAGCTTTCTTGGCGGCTAATTCGGCATCCAGTTTTCTCTTGAGCTCAGCTTGTCTCTGCTCTTCCATCTCCTTCTTTTTCTTCTCTGCTTCCCTTTTCTTGGCCTCCTGGGCTTCTTTAATCTGTTCATTCTTCAATCGTGCCTGATGGAAAGATGCGCAACATGGAAAGTGTTTCGCCGGATGCTTTAAGGGGCTACGTCACGGTCTTTGGATTTTGAAAAATTTAGCCTCAATTGGACTTTATGACTTTGACTTTATGACTTTATTTGACTTGATTTGTTTATACATAAAAAAGGCCTTTGTAGTCCGCAGTTAGCAGAAGCTATTCTAGGAGGGCTACTTAACTGACACTATTTAATAAGCTCACACACGCACGCACGCACGCACGTACGCACACACACACAGGAAAGAAAAAAATGTGATGAGAGTTATAACAAAACCAGTTACGCATGTATAAAGATGTCAACATTACATTAGCCAGAGGGAAAAATAAGGATAGAGATTCACAAAAAGTCAAAGAGAAGCTAATTAGGTAAAATGCAAATATGAGCAGAAAGGTCAATATAGCGCAAATCAACATTCATCTCCTCAGTTTCAAGAATTTTCAAAAGCAAGCGAGTCTGTTTACGTTTAAAGGGGGCTTTCCTTAGCTTACGAAGTTCAAGGGGGATACCATTCCATATTTTCGCACCAACTCTAGAAAAAGAAAGCAATTGATGGTTTGTTCTCGCCTGTTTTATGTAGAAGTTACCGGCTACTGAAAAACGAGTAGAGTGGGAACAAACCTGTTCAGAGCGAGTAAACAGTTCAGAAATATTTGGAGGGGCATAATGACTTACGATGTCATATAGGAGAGAGGCAATTTTTCAAAAAGGTTATTTGTAATCCGTTTCAATCTTCTCCATCCTTCACCATCTTCGCCATATTTGCATTTATTCTTGTCTCTTTGGTGTTTATCTTCCCTGACAAATTGTTATTTCATTGTTTCCATTAGAGCGGTTTTCAATTGAGTGTCGAAAGTAATTCTGGTTTTGCTTTGGTTTTGCATTACTTCGCTCTGTGATTGGCCAGCAAAACTCGCGCCACTTTCTCAACCAATGGCAAGCAAAACCAAAACCAATCGTGACCTGCACGCGCGTATTTTCCCGCGCTTTGTGTCAGTTACATGTAATTACTTGGAATTCTGATTGGTTCGTTGCACTGTTTTGGTCTGTTGTGATTGGCTGGAGAAATTGCTTTGGTTTTGGTTTTGGTTTTACGACTCTCAATTGAAAACTGCTCTATCTGCATTTTTTAATGTCTCCAATAATGACCCAAAATACCATGACCGAGCTCCTTCAAGAATTCTATGTGATGGAGGACCAAAAAGGAGGAGGATATGAAGCATGATAGGGTGGTTTGGGGATTAAATAAACAAAACTGATTTTCAGTTAACTTTCTTCAGTTTTTTAACCCACAAAAGCAAGATGCTCTAACCACAGGCTAAAGCGGTATGTGCGTAAAGCTCTCACACTTGGTATAAATCTAATGGTCGTTCAAAACTAAACGAGTAAATTATCTAAATCCTCATCGCAGACACTTCGAAAACGCGAAGAAGCGGACGCCATTTCGTTGACAACTGCTACTCACTATCTATCACAGAACAGATAGCGAGTAGCGTAGCCAATCAGAGTACGGCATTCGTGATAGAACGCTAGTAGAAATATGCTAAATATATTCAAATGTGCCAATTCATGTTCGATCATCTTCGATCTATAAATGCGTCGCGTTACGCTAGGATCAGTGATAAGTGACAATCAAAACGATGTTCCAAAAAGTAAAGCATGCCTCCCATGCCCTTCCCTGACAGTTTCATGGTTTGGCGCATGTGCAAGCTATGACGTGGCTAACTCAATTCCATTGTTTAGAAACCAGTCAGATGCAAGTACATCACTTGTGCGTCCGGTCCGGAATAAAACGTTGGGGCCGAAGAATAAATTCGATGTTCAGTACTAAATTCAACATTTTCTGTGTAAATCCATTGACATTTTCCATGAAATATGGGCATCAGTCATTCTGCGAGCAGCTACTCGTAGACTACCATTCTACTTACACAAAAGAACAGTCTGTGATTGCTAATGTACATGTGGTTGATACCCAAACTAAAATGTACTTTATACATGGAGTCGGAACATTGAAAATAAATTGTAATGAACAATCTCACCTTTTATTGTCACGTTTTCACGACTGACCGTGAAATGTTCAAAGGCAAATTTATCACAAGAGTTTTCTGCACACTGCTATTGTTTTATAAGCAATAGAATCAAACGGGCTAACGTTGTAGTTTGCACATGCGCCAAGCCGTGAAACCCTCCCTTTAATTATTGCCAAAATTAAGTCCTCAGACAATGAATCCGAAATTCAAAATTAAATTATTTGATCCTGTTCCTTTTATCAGTTCACATCAGACCAGTTTACATTGTGTTATCAATGTCCTGTACCTCCTCTTCCTTCTTTCTGCTTTTTTCTTGTTCTTGTTCAAACTCTCTCTGCATCTTCATTCTATCTTCTTCAAGTTTTCTCTCCTGGAAAAAAAAATTATTAGGTGAACGAGTTGACAAAACCAAGCCATTGATTTAAGCCCCACATTCTTTAATATATAAGCCAAGTAAAGTTTAACGCGGTAAAGGACAAGCAATCTCTTTCAGGGGGGGAGGGGGAGTTAATGAATCACCCATCTCAAAAGCACTTGACGTTGTGTAACAAAAATAGAGCGGTTTTTATCTGAGCGTTGAAAGTAAGTTGCGTTTCCTTTGCTTTTGGATTGCTTCGCTCTTTAATTGGCCAGAAAAATTCGCGCTACTTTTCCAAAACCAATCACAACTTGCTAGCGCGCATTTTCCCGCGCTTTGTGCCGGCTACATGTAATTGCTTCGTATTCTGATTGGCTCATTGCACTGTTTCGGTATGTTGTGATTGGTCAGAGTGAGTGCTTTGGTTTTGGTTTTGGTTTTACGACACTCAATTGAAGACCGCTCTAAATAGAGTGGTTTTCATTTGAGCTTTGCCTTTGGACTGCTTCGATCTTTAATTGGTCACAAAAATTCAGTGGTGCACTTTTTCAACCCATGAGAAGCAGCACCAAAACCAACTGCGACTTGCATGCGCGCATTTTCCCGCGCTTTGCGCCGCATAGATGTGATTACCTCATATTCTGATTGGCTCATTGCAACGTTATGGTCAGTTGTGATTGGTCGGAGTAATTACTTTAGTTTTACGACACTCAATTGAAATCCTCTCTATGTGTTGAACATGAAACCGAGTGAATCATCTGTTGCAATAGCCCTGGGCCCGGTTGTTCGAAAGCGGAGTAGCGCTAACCTACGATTAAGAGCCAACCAAAGTTTCTATCTTGAAAACTGAGAATGTTTTAAAAGCAAATTTTATGCAATCATATATGATATGACTCCTGGGTTCAAACCATTTACAATCATATTTTCATTGAATAGTAACAAAATTGGGATCGAATTTTATGTTAACTTAGGATTAGCTTAATTATACTTTGAACAACTGGGCCCAGGAGCTTAATTTAACAAACCCTTTCACTCCCAAGAGTGACTTAAATCTGTCTAACGCCAGACGATTTTACTCGTCAAAGGGGGACCCCTTGGGGGTGAAAGGGTTAATCCAACAAATAATGAAAAAAGATGTACCATTTCTTCTTCTTCTTTTTTTAACCTCTCCTGTTCTTCCTTTTTCTTTTTCTCTTTTTCTTCGACCTGTATTAAGCAACAATTAAATAGCAGTTAGTCTGTTACTAGTTGCTAACGATAGCCTCTTTGGATCCGTCGTTAAAACTCTTCACTGGAAAACAACTCGCTTTTGTGCGTAGGTTTGATTATGTGAACGCGTGGTCTTCGAGCGTAAAGTCTGGTGAGAGCGAAGAAATAGAAAATGCCGTATGACAATCCATGCCCTCGGTCGTCAGTTCGCGCTTTCGGTGATTCGAGAGTGCTTCCGTGAATTTCAAGGGCTAAAACGACTGTTATGCAGTCTGCGTGAACCACATGCACGTTTTAGTCTGTGCACTGTTAGCTCCAGCCTTGTTCCAAATTTTTCCCCAGGTTCTCTGGCTTTTCTGCCTTTGGCCACAACAAACCATCTAGAGTTTACCCTCAAGCAATCAGGATGAATTCTTATGAAGCGGTCATTCATTCAGGGAGAAACATTGTACCTGTTTTCGAAGGTATTCCTGGTACTCTAGCTTAGCTGCTAGCTTGAGTTCGTCCTAAAAATGAGAACAAAACGAAGAATTTAACTCCCTAATGTGGTGGCCTAGGTTCTACAATCACGGTCACAATTACTTGTAACACTCGACAAAAGCGTCACATTTCACGACCACATCTCACTCAACCTACTCCTCTTCCCCTCACCCCCCCCCCCCCCACTCCCCTCCAATGTTGATTTTCTCGACGAATGTTGATTTCACAGGTTTGCTTAAGTCTGATCTCCAGAAAATCAACATTGAAGAGGAGGAGGGGAAATAGGGAGCTAGTGGTTCAAGAATTGTGACCGTGGTTGTAGCATTAAAATTCACGTGATTAGCTGTTAATTTTTTTGGTACAAGTTGGAAGAATTCCAAATTTAATTCTAATCATCATTATTATTATCATCATTCATCATTATCATCATCATCATCATCATCATCATCATCATCATCATTGTCCTCCTTACACTCCCGGGTGTGGTGTAAGGACATTTGATTCTAACAATACAGCCTCATTACCTGAGGTTGTGCTTCCTTCAGTGGGTCAGATCTGCCAAATCCAGACCTCGCTACATTTCCTGATGACTGATCTAAATGCAGTACGGGGATAACAAGATGTTACCGATCTGGCATATATTAATACTCTATGTAAATTAAATTCCGTTTTAGACATCTACCACTATATATAACAAGAGCCTCTGTGACAACAGACTCTGTGAGAGAAGACCCGCTGTTATAAGATGGAGTCTGGATAATTAATCCACATTTTACAAGTCAAACTAATTAAAATAAAAGCGAAACAACACAAATAACAGGAATGTAAGTATTCCAGCCGTGTTTGTGATCGTCATGGTCTCTTAAATTCTCTCATAGCACCTCTCAGCCAACAAAAGGCGACTTAAAGGAGCACTGTCACCGGGATTTATGCTGTTTTTGGTTCAATTCTGCCAAAATTACTGCCTTTCACCTGTTATCGTGCATAAAATGCTCCTACAGAATCAGCAAGATGAATTCCAATGAAATTCTAGCAGGGAGAGCTAACCATAATAATTTTTTTGGTGTTTTTCAATGCATAGCTTGAAATAAAAAAAAATGGCAAGTTTTTTTCAAATTTCAATCCATTTCCATCCTCGTCATCTTTGATGGAATACAGGAGTTTATAGTGTCAATGCAGTACTACAGTCTTTGGCAGCAAAACTAGACCATTATTTTAAGGTTCCCACTGATGCATTGGCAGTTTTAAGCTTTTTAAAGTGATGGTACAATATTAATAGCGTGAGAGTGCCCCTTTAAGTCATGGCGATTACATCAGACTTGACTGAGAGCTTATAAGAGTTCATGAGAAAGTAAGAGAAGAGATAAGATCGCGTGAGAGGTGTTGAAAGTGTAATATCTCAGTCCGACCTTCCAATGAGTAGTTTTCAATTTAGTGTCAAAATGTCACTGAATAGCAACTCGTGTTTGCTTTAGTTTTACCATGTACTACGTTCTTTGGCTGGTTGTCAAAATTTGAGCCACTTTCTCAACCAATGAGAGACAAAACCAAAACAAATAGTGAGTTGATCGCACGTGTTTTCCTGCCCTTCACGTGTTTCCCGCCCTTCACGCCAGCCGCAAGTATTTGCTTCGAGTTCTGATTGGTTCATTACGTTGTTTAGAGCGGTTTTCAATTTAGCGTTGTAAAACCAAAACCAAAGCAATTAGTCTGACCAATCACAACAGACACCAGCAGTGTAACGAGCCAATCAGAGCATGAAGCAATTACATGTAACCAGCGCAAAGCGCGGGAAAATGCGCGCGTGCAAGTCACGATTGGTTTTGGTTTTGCTTCTCATTGGTTGAGGAAGTGGCGCGAATTTTACTGGCCAATCAGAGAGCGAAGCAATGCAAAAGCAAAGCAAGCGAGCAAACGCAATTTACTTTTGATGCTCAATATTGAAAACCGCTCTATATCTGTCCGGAACGGCCAGAGTAATTACCCTGGTTTTGGTTAAACGACACTCGACTTACAAGTCCACTCGTATCCACGCTAAAGAAAGTAACGAGTCAGATTGTTCACCTGCAGCCTGCATCATTGGACTGGCTTGCAACTGACTGCTTGCTCCTTGTCTGGGAGACAGATAAGGATCGCTTGGTGCCTGAAATCTTGTCTCCACTGGTGGAGGTTGATCTCTTGGACTCACATTAATCCCTTGATCATTTAACTGTTTCAGGGTGCGCAGGTTAGCTATGAAAGGAAATGTTGAAAAGGAAAGAAATAGTCAAACATTTACAACGTTAGCTGCTACCAGACTTGTATTATAGGACCATTAAATACTAAAGGTTTGCTCGAGTGTTTGTAAACTGACTTACTAAGCACCGCAACTAAAACCAAACAAGATTTTCTGCAGACTTACTTCTTGTGAATTCAGTTAAGTAATATTCGTGTCTATAATTGCGGTTACACGGGTCACTTTTACCGTGGTAAATGATTATTTCACCACGGGGAACTGCATTTAGTAAATGTGACCATACTTTCCCGAAGTAAGTATCCATGGATACGTCAAAACGATCATGCGAAGCGCCCATGACATTTAACGTGGTAAATTGCAGTAGTGTTTTGATGCCCAAGGTACGAGAGCCAACGATGCTCTATTTGACATAAAAAAATGTTTTCCCTCCGTGGGTTTAGTTCGCAAATCACAAATCGCGTGTTACCACGGTCGACTAAAACCCAGGTGTGACGCACCGCGGGAAGATCTACTGCGGGAAACGCCATTTAACGTGGTGCGTGTAACTGCACCTTAGCGAGTCCCTTTTCGAGATACTGAAAGATTCAAGATAGCTGCATGCTTTTCAAGTTAGCGATATACTCCATCCTTACTGGATGCAATACTAAGCTTGCAGCTAAGGAAGATGGATAGCAAAATACTGTGTGACCAACATGCGCGACACCAGATTGCCAACTCGTTTTGATGCAATCTATAGATGATCGGAAACTCTCATCTACTGATAGCTTACAATACGAAAATAATGAGAGCATCTCGATTTCTCAAAGCAATTCTTAGCCTACGAGGCAGGCGCTAGAAAGAGAAAGGGAAGCGGGAAACTGGGCACGCGCACGAAGCGAGAGGAGAAAGCGCGGAGCGCGACGAGATCATCGCCTTCGCGCGCACGCGCGCGTTTTCCCTTCCTTTTCTATCGCCTGCCACGCAGGCTAAGCTATTCTTTGTTTTTAACCGGTATTTCGAGCTGTTGTTCCAAAAATAAAAAAAACGAATCAGGAAGATGTAGACTTAGCCGTGAAGTCGATGACGCAAGGTTAGTTTGCCATCCATCCTTTAGAGCTGTCCTGCGTCAGCTCGCTAGTGAGTGACGGGAAACCTTACCAACAAGATGCCCTGTAGAATCCCTGACGGGGGCACCGGCTCCACCTTTACCCCAGGGGTTATAGTTGGCTGCCTCCTGTTCAATCTTCCTGTCATATCTGGAAAAAATTGTAAATAATCAATCAGAGTCAATCAGTAAAATGGTCTTACTTATCACAAGGTGACGTTTCTCTCAAGATTCCACGTGGTAAGTGAAAGATCTTTGGTTCACGTTGTGTCACCGTGGATCAGTTTGCTTTAGTAGCTTTTAGGCTTAGCATGTTTGCACGTATATTTGTTGAAGGGCTTTCAACAATTAAATTCAATTCTTTATTTATTCACACTACAAAGGGCATTTAAATACAATTTGCAAGGTAAAGAAATGACAATAATAAAGCATTAAGAAGTCTTACGCCATTATGGAATAAATTTATATTTGAGAGGTGGCCAAAGTAGCGGAAGCTTTCTGATTGGACACTGCCGTGGTCAAGTAAATGGCAGCACAAGAAATTAAATATTCAGCTAAGTTAGACTACATATGTTCTATTTATGTTACCAAAAAAAAATAAAAAAATAAATAAAATAAAACAGAAAACAGCAAAATGAAATTAATGAACAGCAACAGCAACAAAATCAAGTTTGATTATGCGCATACGACAAAAGTGCCTTAGACTGTGTAGACAGCCTTTAAGGAGATAATTTTTAACCCTTTCACTGCCAAGAGGTCTCCCTTTGACGAGTAAAATCGTCTGGCGTTGGACAGAGTAAAATCTATAAAGTCGCCCTTGGCAGTGGAAGGGCTAAGGAGATAGTTTTTTAAGTAACCTCCACCCCCCTCCACCCCGTAAAGTTCCATGCTACTTGAGTTCTGCATTCAGCTCTTCAACTGACTGTGCCATCAGTCCAGCATCTCACCTCTCTTTCTCCTCCTTTTCTTTTTGTTTCCTGGCGTTTCTTTCTTGCATCTAAAAGTTATTACAACAACGTGAGCTGAGAGGTGTGAAACACTGAAGAGAGAAAACTCCTCAGAAAGGTGGAAAAGACATCTGACTCGCACTACCTGTAATACTCAAACACGTCGCTGTGCTTAACACAGCTTAAAACGTTACGTCGCTGTGCTTAACACAGTCACTAGGACCATCATAAAATAGTTCATTAAGTTCCACCAGTTCAATCTGACAAAGACATGGTACAATGATGATGATGATTGTGATGAGGGATGATGATGATGACACCGTTGATGATGATGGTGTCGATGATTATGATGATGATGATGATGGTGATGATGATGAGATGATGATGATGTGGTGATGATGATGATGATGATGATTGATGATGATGATGGTGATGATGATGATGATGATGATGATGATGGTGATGATGGGTGATGATGATGATGATGGTGATGGTGGTGATGATGATGATGGTGGTGGTGATGATGATGGTGATGGTGATGATGATGGTGATGGTGATGGATGATGATGGTGATGGTGATGATGGTGATGATGATGATGATGATGATGATGATGACGGTGATGATGATGATGATGATGATGATGATGATGATGATGATGATGACGGTGATGGTGATGGTGATGATGATGATGGTGATGATGATGATGATGATGATGATGATGATGATGATGGTGGTGGTGATGATGATGATGATGATGATGGTGATGATGATGATGATGGTGATGATGATGATGGTGATGGTGATGATGGTGATGATGATGATGATGATGATGATGATGACGGTGATGATGACGATGATGACGAAGATGACTTCCTTTTCCTATTTGCACTTATACTTGTACCAGAACATTCTGCAGTGTTCCATTACTTTTAAGGTGAAAAAAGGACGTAATTTTGAATAAGAGCTACATGTTCTATTTTAGTATAAATCTACTAGCGTTCTTTCACGAATGCTGTTCTCTGATTGGCTACGCTACTCGCTATCTATTCTGTGATAGATAGTGAATAGCGGTTGTCAACAAAATGGCGGCCGCTTTTTCGCGTTTTCGTAGTGTTTGCGAGGAGGATTTAGATAATTTATTTTTTTAGTTTTGAAGGACTAGTAGATTTATACTAAAACAATTAGATTATTTGCTCTCGATTTCTATGCGTGATAGCTGATTCGGGATGCGCCCTCATCAGCTATGACGCGATAGAAATCTCGAGCTCATAATCTAATTGTTAAATAGAAGACGTAGTTAACCAGCCTGACAAAATTTGGTTACGCACCCTACTATGACAAGATGCGAGTCCTGAATAAGTAAGGTTTCTACCTGTTTTTTCAGCTCCTCTTGGTAAGCTTGCTGGGCAGCTCTTTTCTTATCAGTGGCCGCTTGGTCTGATCCCCCTGCACCAAGACTGCTGTACCCTCCAGGAGGCTGAAGAGCAGAGGGAGGGCTGACATCACCCCCACCCTGCTGGTGCATGGGTGCTGGGCCAGGAGTTGTGTAACCTGTTTTAAAAGGATACGTAGAAAGTTGACAGTCTTAGCAATTTTGAGTTAAACTCGCTAATTCAAGATCTTAGAAATAAAAATGATCCCCTACCGAAACTTACTGCACCTTGGCAACGAAAAATATCCAAATGGTAAAGTGGGAGCAAGGAATCCAATTCAATATTTTGGAATAAGGATATTTTTTTCATTTTTTCGAGGTATTCTGATCTTGGAATATTCAGAATATGTTCCAAAAAATGCACTATTAGTTTCTGTGAGTGGCAGGCGTAAGAAATTAACCTGAGCAACATCAACCTAGTACCGAGGTTCTTTGTTCCCCTTGACCGACCGTCGGGAAACAAGCGACCTTGGAAAGTTCCGATTTGGAAGTCCAAAAATATCGGACTTCCGGCTGAACTGCGCATGCTTAGGGTTCAGCGCCGTGCAAGAGTTCTGTTTTACTTCCGTTTATTTGACTTGTTTGAAAAAGCCAATCAAAATCGTAAACCTATCGGATTTTTCAAGAGTCGCTCGTTTGGTCAAGCCTGCGCAGTACGGAGCAGGAACGAGAATAAAACAACATTTTTCTCTAAAAATTAGAACAGACTGGAGTCTTGATAGAAAATTCATTCCAGGTTTTTTTCCAAAGTTTTTCAAAGGAAAAAGATTTGTCTTCTCTGAGTCCACTTGCTTCTGAATTACCAATCCTGCAGCTTCAACTTAAGGTAATTCCCCTGAAAAGGATGTACTATTAAGATTTTTTTCAGACTTGGCACAATTGATAGTCATGCATAGGACATTGAAAAAATGCAATAAAAAGATGGGGTCACCGTGCTTGTTTTCGCCCTGCATGCTCGTTGTTCTAACTGTTTTTACGGAGTTGTGCGAGAAATGTTCGAAGCATGAACAACTGAAGAAAGCTGTTATTATGTAGCAAAAACTATGAATAGTAGTGAAAACTAGAGCCTAATTTTTTTTCTGGGTTGTCTTCTTTTAGTATTGTGATTTCAAATTGCCGATCTTGCAAATAATGTGAGGAAATCGGACCACTTCGTCATCATTTCAAACTCCTTCCTGGCTCCAAACGCAGAGTTTCACCCCATTTATATATAAATAATCTATCTTCTACTATTAAACTTTTTTTCTCCTTGAAATATGTTTTTCGTGTGCCTATTACGAGTACATTACACCAATAAAAAAGGGGGGTCACCGTGTTCGTTTCTTTACAACACGACGACAAAGGGTAAATTTCAGCTGAAAAAGCTCAATGTCAAGGCAAATTCGCAATGTTTCTAGTGTACACGCGCACGAGCGCGCGCTAAATGACGCCATAAATTATGCGCAGTAAGGATGCGCCATCCAATTGAGAGGAATCACCTTAAGTGAATATCTTTTGGTATTAACCAGTTCAAGAAATTTCTGCCACAAAATACCTTGGTTGCGTGACTGTGAAACTCTTTGTGACTGAGGACCTATGGAAATAAAAAAGAATGTCAAGATTATCCCTTGGAAATTATTTTTCCCACTAAGTGCCATAACTCTTGAGTATCCTTTAAAAACCTTGAAAAGGAATCAAGTACTGATTTGGTGCACTTTCTCAAAATTTATTACACCCATTTTGAAATCACTGGTGATCCTTGCAATCTGATTGGCTCTCAACAGTGCAATTTATTCCCAAATTGCACCATTTTTTACTCTAAATCGCACCCTTTCTGTAACTTATCAAAATTAAAGTAAAATAATACTAACCTATCAAATTTCATGGATAAACAAATATTAACATTGACAAAAAAACTGTGTGATTTCAAAATGGGTGTAATAAAGTGGTAATTGAACTTCGTGTCATGCAATTTTGGTCTAAAATCATACTTGTGATTTCAACTCAAACTCGCGCTGCGCGCTCATTCGATTTTGAAATCACGCGTATGATTTCAGACCAAAATGCACTCCACTCAGTGCAATTACCATTACTAATTAATAGTTTTCATATTCGGTTAAGGCAACTTTTATTGCATCAAAGGAGGCTTCAATTCAGTGGAACCCGCCAACGAGCCAAATCAACCAAAAGCCGTAGAAAGGCATTTTTAAGTATCTTATGGTGTTTGAAGTCTGTTTAAAGCGATATTTTCGCCACCTAAAAGAATTTGATTTATCCGGTTTCCTTAGCTGAAATTTTAATTGCCCGAAAATGTCAGGGAACAAAATCTTTCTTTGAGAAAGTGCTAGCTGAAATGAACTTTCCACCAACTTTCTAGGGAACTATTTTCTTTCCGAAAATGCTAACTGACGTTTTTGACTGCCAAAAACAGCAATTACGACCTTTCCGAAAACTTCATGGGCTGTGATTTCCCCATTGCGAATCTTTTCTCCCACGTTTCAGTTACGAAAATCCGAGTGCACTCTTTAATCGACGCCGGAAGTCTAAGGCGAACTACCCTCCACCGAACAGATATCTACCGAAACTTGTCATTAGGTGCCCCTGTTCAATTGTTGTCTAACGAGAAAAATCGCATCGTTGACTACCACAAGAAAATTGCACTGTCAAGAGAGGAGCAGAGGTGTCAAAATGTTATTTTGTGTTGTACTTAATACTATACGCATGTAATAATAATAATAATAATAATAATAATAATAATAATAATAATAATAATAATAAGGAATTTGTATAGCGCTAAAACTATAAACAATATTCAGAAGCGCTTTACATAAGTTAAAGTTCTATATTAATTTAAAATTAAAATATTGAAAGGCACTAAACATTAAAACTATTGAAACAAACTAAAAGCTTTCCTAAATAAAAATGTTTTAAGTTGCTTTTTAAAAATGGCGAGACTACTACTTGTTCTTATAGTTAATGGCAGCGAGTTCCATAAAACAGGTGCAGCATGAGCAAAGGCCCGATCACCAAGTGAAGAGCAAGTTGGCTTTTGCAACGGACAGAATAGATTGTGCAGACGAGCGAAGAGCATAATTAGTAGCTGGTTTCAGGGACAAAAGATCTTTAATGTAAGGAGGATTTTGGTTGCGTAATGACTTGTAGACAAGGAGGAGCAATTTAAACTGAACTCTGAACGTTACTGGAGCCAATGTAGGTCGATAAGTGCGGGGGTGATATGATCAAATTTCGATATCTGAAAAATCACTCTAGCCACAGCATTCTGAACGTTTTGTAAACGATCGAGTGGATATTTAGGTAGACCAAAAAGAAGTACGTTACAGGAATAAAGGTGTGAGGATACAAAGGCGTGGACTAGTGTTTTTGTCGACTGAACGCGAAAAGACCCCCCCCCCGGGGGGTACTGCCTTATATGGGCTATATAGGTATGTGCGGCCCCAAAAGGTATGTTTTTTTAGCCGTTTTGGTGTGAAATACGGTATCGATTTTGACCATTTTGGTCTGAAATAGGGTATGGTTTGAGCACTCTTGTCTTGAATTCGGTATGTTTTTTAGTAGAAGTTACTTCTTCATCTTTAGCTGATAAGACCATCAACAAAAGCCCTTCTTTTTTGTCTTTTAATTATGTTTACGCCAACTGTGTACGTGAAATAGGTCTGAAATAGGGTAGGGAAAATCGCAGATTTTGGTCTGAAATAGGGTAAGTGTTGCAGGAAGCGGGCCGCACACCCCCATCCCCGGGGAAAAGCCTTGATACAAATCTTGCCTATATCAACATTCACTTGCATATGAGCATCGAACCAGGATCCAAGGTTCCGGACGCTTTGTAAAGGTTTAATGAGGGTGTCACCAATGATAATAAATTCAATAGATGTTTTTTTCAAGTTGTTGACGGGTGCCAATAATAAAAACTCAGTTTTCGCGTCATTGATCATTAAACGATTAGCAATAAACCAAGAACGAACATCAGCAAGCACTTCTCAATCACAGAGACAGCGTTAATTTCGGAATGGATAGAGCAAGGTCGGAAGGAGAGGTAAATCTGGGTGTCATCAGCATAACCATGGACGGAAGGGACGTGCTGAGAAATAATGTTAAAGAGGCGGGAGACGTAGAGAGTGAATAAAATAGGCTCCATACAGCTGCCCTGGGGGACTCCACAGTTCAGATTAAAGTCGTCAGAAGTCTTATCACCAACAAGTATACGTTGTTTGCAACCGGACAGAAATGATTCGAACCAATTTAAAGCAGTCCCGACGACTCCAAAATCCTGTTGCAAGATATTCAGAAGAATGGAATGTTCAATGGTATCAAAAGCAGCACTAAGGTCCAAGAGTACGAGAAGTGTCACTTCCTTATTATCCATACTCATTAAGATGTCGTTTTGAACCTTTAATAGAGCAGTCTCCGTCGAGTGATACTTACGGAAGCCATGTGTGCATGGTGTACAGAAAAATCACACATCACACCATACCTGCATTAAAACTAGCATCTAGCCTTAGACCAGGCACCACCTTTGCTTGTCCAGTTCCCCTTGGGGAATCCAATGATGCACCCTGGGGAGCCCCCATCTCTACTGCTCCATAGTAGTAATAAGGGTCATCATATGGATTGGAGTGAATGGCAGGGTGAGGGGGAGGCCTGGAACTAGGCCCATGGTTGGCCAGGGAAGTGTCATAGCCCTGTGACTTGGGAGGTCCATACGATCCTCTGCTTGCATCTGGAGGAGTCTTGTTCAGCTGAAAAGAGAAGTGATCAAGTCAGCTTCTCAAGTCTGGATAAAAGTTTAAACTAAGCAGGTACAACTAACAGTGGACATAACAGGAAGGTCGATTATGGAGGATGGCAGTATCATAAATAGTGCTACTGGCCATGTTCTGAACGAGTAAGGGCGTGGAAACGAGGTTTTAAAATTTATCGATTGGAAAAAATTGTTTCCACTGCACGAAAGGGCATCTCAAAAATGGTCACCCAACCAACTTTGATGCTGTTCAGTTGAATTGGAGCTGAAAAAAATGCTTTTGAAAATTGTGAAAATTAGAGACTTTGTATGGTTTGGAGGGACACACTTGCCGGAATAGAGACATTTGTATGGGATTTTTTGAAGTTTTAAATGCATGTTATCTGGCGACTTTTCAACCAAACGTACTCAAACTTTCTGAAACTGCTTATTTTGAGATACCCTTTCATGTGAGAATCGATTTAGTTCAATTTCATTGATTTTCGATGAAATTTGGATTCGTTCCCAGGCCCTTACTCGTTTAGAACATGGCCAATTACAGTATCACAGCCAAACATAAAAAAAAAGATCAAAATCTGACAGGGCACATTTAATGAACGTTTTCAGCATTCTCAAAGCATATTAGTGTTTTCGTGAGGATATATACAATTTGTACATACAAGAAAAGGTGTAGACATGGCCAGCCTAACTGATGCTTAAATAAAGCAGCTATAGAGGAGAAAGTCATGGTACCCCTGAAAAAGGATGACCCACTTAGCGTTAAGATCAGACAAAAGGCTTTTTTTAATTGTTGCTGAGTTCCTCTCTGATTGTCACCCACAAGAAATAACACAAAACAAAATAATACAACTGACACAAATGCTAGAACAGTGCCACCGATCTGAACAAACCATATGATTACCTGAGAGTTCAGTGGCCTGCCACCATCCTGCTCAACTCCTAAACGGAGCATTTTCTCTCTAGTGAAAAAAAAAGAGTCGATAATAGAGCAGTTTTCAATTGAGTGTTGTGAAACCAAAACCAAAGCAATTACTCCAGCCAATCACAACAGAGGCAAACAGTGCAATGAGCCAATCAGAATTTAAAGCAATTAAGTGTAACTGGCACAAAATACATGCGAGCAAGTCACAGTAATTGGTTTTGGTTTTGCTTATCATTGGTTGAGAAAGTGACGCGAGTTTTGCTGGACAATCACAGAGCAAAGCAATACCTAACTAAAGGAAACACAACATTGACACTCAACATTGACCCACTCTACCGAATAAGGCACTAACTTCTAAGCATCAATATTGTGATATATGAACCAGCAGTCAGTGTTGCACTTTAAAGAGGGCCTTAGCTTTTAAAAATGTGATGGATATGGCTACTTGATTGTCAGAGATTCCATTCCTTATGCACATGTCATAGGCTTCCCCATGGGGTCCACCCCCGGGCCAACCAGGAAGATATGTGGGGGAATACAAGGAGATGAATGGGATTCTTTGCCCGAGGGTAGGGGAAAATCTTGACATTGTTTTATGATCAATGATTAGGGGGTGGGGGAATTCACAAGTTTGAAAAGGATGTCATGGGGATTTTTAGCTGAGAAACCCCTCACCCAGGGAACTTTGTCTTGAGAGATTCTCCAATCCCCCAGGGAAATTCCTCAAGTCTGCTTGACTGATTTTACAATCCCTCTGTTTAGCCCGGGGATCGACCCTACAGGGAAGCCGATGACATGTGCATGAAAAGCTTATCTGCAAGCATGTGCACTGCTAATAAAAGCCTCAAGCAGATTTGACAGTCAGTTATAGATGCTTTCTACAGAATACAAGATTCAAATGGTATTTTGATACAAAGACAATGGTTTAAAATTTAAAAAAAAACTGGAATTCTTTGAATACCTCTTTTTGATATCTGCCTGTTCTTGCATCTGTTGCTGAAGTTCCCTCTTGTACTGTTCCTGTTTTCGAGCCTTTGCACTCCTGGATTCCCCCAAGCCTGAAACCAGAAGACCAGTAATTTATTTTGAAACCATTTTCAGTGCAAAAGGCCTTTGTCTTTGAAGTTTCCAGCAGAAATTACATCCTTATTCCTATTCAACTGGGCATTAGAATTTTAAAGAAATTCATTTTTGTCCAAAGTTTGTACGATGAGACACTTTCAATGTCATATGTTCTACTACAGCAATCACCTCCTATGAGTCCAGATCCTTCTATAGGAGCTGACTGTGATCTGATCGTGCCATCTGTCTTGCTTCTCTGTAAAGGCTCTTCCCTTGGAGGATTTCTGTAGAATGGGAAGAATAATGATATTGCAAACACCAGCATAAGCCACATCTATACTATATCATAACATATATTCCAAATTGCAAGCATAGCTTATTAGAGATTATATAATAACAAAATCAATGCATGTGTTCTGATTGGTCAATCAGCTATGGTTTATTGTTCCAGTAAACTCATGGAAATTTCATGCCTCTTATGGATTATTATATAAAAGCAATATACCACAAGTTTCTATGGTTTATAGGTTGATAAACCACGTAGGATGTTGGAAGAATCCGTTAATCACTCGCCTGCAGCTCGTGATTTATGAATTCTTCTAGTGTTCTTCCAACATTCCGTGTGGTTTATCAGCCTATAAACCATAGAAACTTGTGGTATATTGCTTAAATAAATGTAAATCAAGACAAATGTTTGTTTGCTTTCAAAGATTGTTACCACTGGGAACAGATCTCTGAAACCTCAAACTATTGTTCTAAATAGCAGGGTTGTGCATGCAAGCAATACTAAGGACATCTTTTATTGAAAGATAGTGTCAGATACTTAGTAAAATGAAGTCCCAAGTGTACCAGGCTATAGAGCATAAAGCCAGAAGTTCAAATCCCAGCCACACCACTAAACAAGGTTTTAAGATCACTGCTGGATGTACACAAAAAAGGAAGGATGGTGCACTACGGACCAAGTAAGCTTTAACGTGTTTTAGCTTTCACATGTAAATCCAAAAGGGATATTCAAAACATCTTGAACGGTTTAAAAATCCAGGCATAACTAATCGATGATCAATGACATCAATGAGTAATCTATGAGTAATTGATGACTAATTAACTGATAAGTCATTGATTATTGCGATGATCGATGACTAATACAGTGTAGATGAGTAATCGAAGCCCAATAATTTTGTGGCCTATCGATAACTCATCAATATCATCGATTTCTCATTCATGTCATTGATTAATCAATGATGTCATTGATTACACATTGATGTTATTGATTACCCTTTGATGTCATTGATTAATCGTTGATGTCATTGATTATCCATTGATGTTATTGATTACTCATTGAGTATCCATCAATTGAAGGCCTCGGAGCATAACCATCCTATGTCGAATTTTGGGTTGTTTTTCGATTTTGCTTGGATTTGTCTGAATTTCTGCATGTGAACTACAATTCGATGGAAACACATTGTATGGTATTTTTTTGACTGATTCATCCAGAATCCAGAAATGCATTTTTTCTTACTAAGAAGATGTAATGCAACTTGCAAACCACTCCCATGGAAGGTTGGTTTCTTGGTGTACGTAAGAAAAAATGCATTTCTGGATTCTGGATGAATCAGTCAAAAAATACCATACAATGTGTTTCCATCGAATTGCAGTTCACATGCAGAAATTCAGACAAATCCAAGCAAAATCGAAAAACGACTCAAAATTCGACATAGGATGGTTATGCTCCGAGCCCTTCAATTACTTATTGACTATTACACTGTGCAAGTATTATACAAGTAGATTTCTTTCTTTCTTGTACCAATGTTTTCATTTGATTCTTTTATCTGTGTTATATGTATTTTTCTGTGTTGTATGTATTTTTGTTCACATTCAATAAATACCATTTACAGCGACGAGATTATATCAATGAGTAGTGAATGAAATCAATGACTGATCAATGCAATCAATGACTAATCGATGCAATCAATGACTAATCGATGCAATCAATGGCTAATCAATAACTGAAAATTTTGTGGCCTATCAACTAGTCATCAATTACTCATTGATCATCGGCAATAATCAATGACTAATCAACTGATTACCGATCGATTACCTATTGATTACTCATTGATGCCACTGATGTCATCTATGTCATTGATTAGTTATGTCTGGAAAAATACATCTAATAGGGCATGCATTTCTAGGTTTCCAATTACAGTCCATATCCTATAAATGTGCATGACTATTTCAGCCAGGATGAGGATGCTACCTTTCAGGTAAATGAGCACTATTTCGTCGTTGCGGTCTTTTTCCTCTCTTTCGTACCTGAAAAGAGAAACAATTATAATATCACTATAACAAGTACAATATTTTTTCTTAAACACGAAGACGCACTATATAAGGAGTGGTACCTAAGGTACGTTCGGATCATTTGTCAATCAACCATCGACCAATACAGAACTCCGTGAAAATTTGTGCAATAAAAGACCGCTTCTGAACAACAAGTTTGTAGTATTTTGTGTCTTTCTTGTTTTCAAGTTCCTCAGTGACTTTTATCACCATGGACGAAAATGTGGAGGTTTGTATGTCCTTAAATTGCCATGCCAATGTTTGAACATTTCGATTTATGGCGCTAATTTTGAAATTTGAAATGGTTTGCTTACGCCATCGCACAATGGTGACAGTAAAACTAAATGCAAATGAAACAGGGGGCGGAGCTTTTCCTTTTATAGCGCGTCTCCATGTTTCAACAATTTCAATATTTTAGTATAAAAACTAGCGATAAAAAACGATGTTTTGACCTCCCTGAGATCATTTTCAAGTTGAAGAAAAAGCGAATGAAATATACATTTAAAAGTACAAATTAGGGCGTGAGAATGTCCAACGATAAAATATGTAAATACAAGCGCAAAAATGTAAGTGTTAAAATAATAAAAAAAAACTATATAAATAACTTTGCACAGATTGAATCTGACTGCTTGTTAAAAGTTGGTTTAAGCTCCTTTATAAAGAGCATTTCGTAGATCAGGCAGTCAAATTTACTTTGGCGCTTTCTCAAGATCTTAAAATCATGATAAAGGTCACTTGGAACTGTTCCATGTTGCTCTTTAATGTGATTCCCAATTGAATATGATCCTTTGTGTTCCTCAACGTGCTGATAAGAGGTGTTGGCACATATACCCGACATAGTTTGCATTGCACAAACCACACTTAATAGTAGTACACAACGCATTGCTAGTTAATGATAGGTGACTTCTTTTCTTTTGGTTTGATCTCGTGTCCGATCCTTCTACTTGTATACATGGGCCAAATATCCACTCAAATTTTGCGACCTAGTTCCCCAAGTTGCCTTCGTGTGGAATTGGCCGATCTCTGATCCTTGAATGGTAACACTATTCTGACAGGCGCTTCGTTTACGTTACATTCTTGTGTGGCAATTGGATTACCAGAAATTTTCTTGGTGACAAAATTTCTGATGGTCGATTGCACAAGTGTGGTTTGTGCGATACATGCCAACACCTCTATCAGCGCGTTGAGGAACACAATGGATTGTCTTCAATTGGGAATCACATTAAAGAGCAACATGGAACAGTCCCAAGTGACCTTTATCATGATTTTAAGATCTTGAGAAAGTGCCAAAGTACATTCGACTGCCTGATCTACAAAATGCTCTTTATAAAGGAGCTTAAGCCAACTTTGTACAAGCAGTCAGATTCAATCCATGCAAAGTTATTTATATAGTTTTTTGTGTTGGATACCTGTGGTATCCCACACTATTGCCATCGACTCTGCAAATTGCTAGCTAGCTAGCTAGCTAGATTGCTAGCTAACTAGCTAACATGCAACATTCCGACTATTACCCGAAGCTGCTCGCCTGAGAACGACGACATTTGACTTGATACACGTATACCGACCACTACCCTAAACTCTTCAACTGAGAACAAAATTTAATCGCTTCAAAATGGTCAGACAATTTGGAATGACAACTTTGACTGTCAAAGCCAGATCTAAAGAGAGATAAGAGAAATTTTCACAATACTTTTCGCTGCTTCTGATGAGAGGCTTTCACAGAATATAAAGAAATTTATTTTCATTGAAAGTCAAATACAATTCTTATCGAGTACTTCAACAGAGGCCTTGATTAAAAGCTCCCAGAAAGCGATAGAAAATATTTTATCTTTGGAAGATTTATGTCACATGCTAGGCAACCAGAGTTATCCTATTTCATTCGGCGAATGTGATCAGCAATCGACAGATTTCAGAGCAATGTTTCGAAATTTCTTTGACAGCTTGGAAGAAAAATTTGTTTTACCTTTTTGCTACAATGTTAAGATTAACTAACAGCACTTATTCTAAGGTGAGCAAGAAAGTAGTTTTTGAGCTTATTCACATTGCCATGCAGGACCATGCATATCCATGTTTACCCAAGCTTTGTGATAAAATTCTAAAGTACTCGAGACCGAGGGCACAGTTTTTCCCAATATGGACCGACCTAAAGCCTGCAAATAACATGTTTATTTTTTTCGTGGAAAAAATTGGTTATTAGGCGGACTAATCAATCTAGGATGGGTAAACTCTGTTTATTACGTGCGAATTTGCATGGACATTTTAGTCGGTAAAAACAAAATACTAAGTGAACAAAAGTTTTCAAATTTCTCACCTTAGCACAGCAAAAATTGATCCTCAAAATCTTCATGGAGAATTTTAACAGGCACTTTTAAGGGCAGAAACCTGAACTGTATTAAATGTAACTTTACCTTACAGAGTTTTTAACATTTGTTAGCATTATGCAACTGAAGACAGCGACTCTAGCATGAAACCTTCGCCTCAACACAAAGGCATAAATTCAACAATAAGAGAAAACTCGTTCCTTCTTGAATTACACTTAACAAAACGCTGATTTAAGAATTGAAAAAGCATAAAATGCAAAGCAAATAAACCATTAAATGCAGTAAAATATAGTAAAGCTCGCTGGTATAACTACGGTTATCGCTACAACAATGAACAACAACAACAAGCGCAAACTTTGTACAACAGCGACTGACGGAATGTGCAGTACAACAATTAAAATACAAGCGTGTGCTTTCTTGTTTGATTAAATAGTGAAAAGACCTCGATTATTCAAGAGAAAAGGAAAAACTGACAGCACGAAATCAGTGGAGTTCACAACGCCAAACTTGCAAAAATATAGCTTATAGCGTATTAAAATAAACTTAGGTACAACTTTAAAATTAAAATCGGATGTATACTCAGTTAATTGTGTGTACTCGCCTTTTACAGAAATTGCAACGATTTCAATCCCACTGCTTGTTCCTTTATCCACTTAACAACTATTCATTGTTAATATAAAAACATCATTTACACCATTTTTGCGCTTTCACTTTCATGAAAGTTCTCGCTCGCTTCCAAGTTTGCTTCAAATTCAACAGTGGTCCATACTCGGGGTCCATACATGGGAAAATCTGGACCGCTACTGCACGTGCCATCAGCCTATCAGATTCACGGATTTTGGATTCCAGAACGTTGAGATGCTTCAGAAAAAAATAAATATGTATATTCCATTCGCTTTTTCTTCAACTTGAAAATGATCTCAGGGAGATCGAAACGTCGTTTTTTATTGCTAGTTTTTATACTAAAATGTTTTTTTGAAAAACCTACTTATAAGTACAATATTATTATATTTTTTCTTAGAAAAATTCAAAGCAAGAAAGTGAGATACAGTTCCAAGACTGTGCTCTAAGAAAAATGTCTGGGAGCCCACAACTCTGAACCTTTGCAATCCAGGGTACCCATCATTAACATTTTTTTCAAAAACTAAGATTTCCTTGTTGCCCAAAGGCAGGTCACCAGGGGCCACAGGGCACTGCTAGACCATAGCCCTGAGTTCTGACCAGAAAGGATGCTTGACGCCCCACTAGAAAATCAACAATTCGTGCATTTCTTCTATTGAAATGACTTACCCAGTCAAGAAGATCCTCATCATCGTCATCATCATCATCATAATAATCAAGTCTCCTTCGTGGTTTCACCCAGGCACTATAAAAAGGAAACAATACAACAAGGTTATGCATGTGACCAAAATAAGTACTTAGTGTTCAAGAGTTACGCCATGTGTGAACAAGATGGTTTGCAAAGTTCTTCAATAGAAAGTGGCAATGATATATTAAACACAACAAAATTAAACAGGCCAATATTTTGATTAATAATATATAGCCTCAAACTAAACAGATACACATGCACAACCAACTTGACCATGTGTAATAAAATATAATTGAATGCATTTACACTAAACCATTGAGCTAACACGATTTTCACTAATAGTTTGGACATTACTTTTTTTGACATGACTGTGTACACATTGCAGGATAATTCCATAACCAAGAAATGATAATCATGACATGTTACCATGCTAAACATAATACTTAAAAAATATTGAGAAAAATCTTACTCGTCATCTAGGTCATCATCTCTTCGGAATCGAACACGCCTAAAGACAGTAAGGAAGCAGCAAATCCTCCGTCAGAAATAAACACAACAGCTTGTGACTTTGCTGATCATATAGAAACAGGCCTTGAATGACAGGAGAATCCTGATACCAAGCTTATTAACTAATGCATCAAATTTAATTTTTTAATTTTTAGAGCAACCATTTCGCGAGGAAAATAGAGAAAAACCTTCTTTGTTGCAGAATATAACATGTTTTGGCACCAATCAAATGAAGTTTGACTAGCTCAGTCTTTCTTATCATAGAAGTTACCCATGTATGGACAAAATTTTTAATTCTTGATAATTACAATCTAATTGCGCAAAGCATTCTTACTTTGATTCAAAGCTCTTTTCTCTTCGGGCTCTGGGTCGATTTCTCCACTGGAAAAGAAAAACGGGACTACTTAAAAATACTGATAAAATCAACAAATTTACAGACTTTTTATTTCAAAAACTATTATTTAGTAGCAAAAAAACATCATCTCACATCATCATCATCATCATCATCGTATCTCCGACTAAGATACCCATCACTTCTGGAATTCTGCTTGTACTGCGGTGCATCTAATCTCGCTGACCTGCAGACAAAAATAAATCAATCAAGACTCACGTTTCTACAATAAACTGTAAAATAAGATATTACAATTTAACTAAAAAGTACTGAAGTTGCAACTTTTATGGTCTCCACATCAAGTTGGAAAAACGTGCTGCCAGTTAAGCAAATGTTTATGCATGGGAGTGTTGTGATGTTGAGCAGTTCTTAAAACCCTTGGACGTACAAGGGAGAGGGTGGGGGAGAGAGATATTTGCTGTGAATTTGGTGAAAATCAGCTCATAGATTGATGTAGAAGTCCACAACGTTGAATGATGTCGCTGGCCCCCAGCAGTGCTAAATTGTGCATGTGTATCCCATAATATTAACCTCATCTTCTAGATGACATAACAGGCTATCTGTTAAAGGTAAAATCATTTCAAAAATATCATAACAAGATGAAAACGCTAGGGTACCACGGTGGGGGGATAGGTTTGCTTGTACATCTGGGAGTTACATGTAATTATGGTCACAGATCTCAGTGATTTGATTTGGTGTGACAGTTTCCTTTTGCTGACTGCAAGAATACATAAGACTACACTACTACAACTGGTGTGTGCAAACTTGGGTAGTAATAAACCAGTAAGAAAAATGTCATACTTAACAAAATACTACGGAAAACAATGGACTGGCATCTCAACTCAAGTGTGGCTTAACACAGGTAACACATAAACATGACTGAGTAAAAAAGATGCTTCTTTAGTTAGTGTTTTAGAAAACCATTAATTACAATAAACATAAATTTAATTATTTACCTCTCTGGACCAAAGTCTGGGTCATCAAAACCTCTAAAGCAATTTGAAAAATGAATATGGAATGAACAAAAATACAACAACAATGAACCTGTCTGCAAGTAAAATGTCTTTGAAGTTCTAAAACAATCCACAGTTCTAAACAATTTCCATACCTCCTGTGGGCCATTGGAATTCTGGAGTGGAAGAGGTTGGATCTCAAAAGTAAAAGTCCTCAAAAGGAAGGTATGAGGTTATGAAATTTTCCAGAAGCAAGAGGGAGGGGGGTGAAATGAAAACAGAGATTCCGGAGATGTATAAACATTGTTTCTTGAAAACAATGTTCAAACAGAAAACAGACAAGAGAACAATAGACTGAGGCATTTTTCAATCAAGGAAACTATGACATATAGGCTGTAACTATTGATAATTAACAACACTATTGCGATTGCTATCGACGGTTGAATTTACAAATCAGCACAAGCTACTGGAACACTTATACTGTATGCATTGGTGGTTGATGTACATGTATCATTATACTCCTGATCCACACCACCTGATTGAATTTTAGGCTTTGATATTTAAAGATTTTGCAATGGATCCACATTGTCATGGTACAGTTTTCATCCATGTACATTGCAAGTACAGTACCAGTTAAAAGTAAGTTGACAGTCTCTTTCGAGTCTCAATTCTTGACTTGATGCTCGATTCCTGCGAGTTTCAAGCATCAAGGATCGAGGCTCGGGCATTGAGAATTGAGTTGAGGATCGTGTCTCACAAAATCAGAGATAATGAGCTTGTCGCTTGACTGATCACTTGATAGACCTTTCTAGCAAATCGAGGGTCACATCTTGAAAAGCAACTTATAATTATTCCTTCAGCTACTTGAAGGAACGCAAACAATGTCGTTCAGTACCCGATATGTTTCTAAATGTGAACCTCTTACAACTGACAGATGGGCCGCGATTTGCTGAAATCAATGCTTGAGAAAGAACAGAATGGCCAAGGACTGACCACACCACTACAATATCTTGCAATAAGTAACAAATGTTTGATGAATAAAACTTGGCTGACCACTAAAGTTTATTCACACAGTTGAATGTAAACAAAGCCTTTACATACAGTCTGGCAGTTAATAATTTTGAGATCTCACCTGTATCTCCTCTCCTGTGCACGTTTTTGCTGTAAGAGATCCTCATATGATTCAAACAAGTTTTCTGGTTTTCTGTTACTGCCTGCAATTAATAATGAGTCTAAATCATTATATTATACTCATTTTTCTTGTAAACTAAATGCACACCCACAGTGCTGTGTTCTATGACTAATCAAAGGCCACTTGCAAAAATTCATGCAGCACTTTTGAAGTGCAGGGCTGTGATCTAGCAGTGCCCATTGGTCCCTGGTGACTTACTTTAATTTGCTTTTGGGCAACAAGGAAATCTTTGTTTTTTGCACAAAATTCAAATGCTGAGCACCCTGGATTTCAAAGGTTCAGAGTTTTGTGCTCCCAAAACTTTTTCTTAGACCACAACCTTGATTAGTGCAGAACTTACGTTGTTCATAACTCTCATAACCTCTTGGAGATTCCTGTATGGTATAAAAAGGCATATACAGTTTATTAAAAAATAAAATAAAATAAAATACAAACTAAACATAATTAAGAATTGAAGGGCTTGGTGCAAAAAGGGCATACATGATGATTTGGCTTAAAAATGTGAAACAATGTTCTTTAATTATACTCTTGTTTGGTATACAATCAAAAATCGATGTAGTTCTACACTTATTTTGTGATTTTAAGGTCTGGATTCTGCAGAACAGTGAAGGGCTTTTGCCTAAATCAAATCTGAACCAAGTGAAGTGATGGACAAGTGATTTCTATTTTCTCTAAACCAGCAACACACCAGATCCTCATGATCATTTAATTTGTAATTTCTGCTCCTTGACAAACTTCATGTCTTAACTTAACTTTATTTATTTATATAGCGCTCATATCCATATATCACTGTCCATGGCGCTTTACAGTTTACAATCTACAGTAATTTACAATAAAACGATCTAAAAAACATTAAATTCTATGGAAAGTTATTATACAATAAATATTATTAATTCTGTAAACGATCTATAAAATATTATTATTATTTCAAACAACAATATTATTAAAATGAAAATGATAGAATCAAATGATGAAAGAAATATCAAATCAGTTGATAAAAATAAAAATGATTAAAAGAAAAATGAAATAACTAATTAAATTTCCTATTATCAAGAAATAATGTAAAGAGGAACGTTTTGAGTCTGCTTTTAAAACTAGCAACTGAGGAGCAAGAACGAATATCTGAAGGTAACCTATTCCAAAGTCTTGGAGCAGCGAATGAAAAGGACCAAAAACCATAAGTGGTAAGCTTAGCTCTAGGTTCAACAAGAAGATTATTTGTATCAAAGTGAAGAGAGTAGCAAGAGGAACGATAGGAAAGAAGATCAGACAGATAGCAAGGAGCCAGACCATTTAAGGCCTTATAAGTGAGCAAAAGCAACTTGAAGATAACCCTGTAGTATACAGGAAGCCACTGTGCCTGATTCAAGACTTTAGACCACAAAACAGACATGAAACTACGATGTACATTGCCAAAGCAAGAACTTTTTTTGTCCTTGAGGGAATGGGAATGCTCATAGTGGATAAAAATTTACCAAATACATTGTAGCTACTGTTACTAATTTTACTACAAAATATCAGACGTTAAATTTTCAGACCCTTATTTTGGATGTTTAATTTTCAGACACTTTTTGTCTAATTTTTGGGCAAAAAATATTAATTTCAGACAACTTGCTGAAACAGAGCTTCAGTTTAATATATGCCTACAAAACACCCTCAAGGTTTTACAGATACACCAACAAGAAAATAACACAAAATTCCATCAAGTTAAATAAATTGCATTTAAGTGCAGTAGACTCACATCCAGGTTTTCTTTCCCTTTTCTTCTGCTACGAAATGAATAATCATCACCACCATTTTCCTGACTTCTGGACTGCCCCTGAAATAGTGCACACAAAAATGGTTTTAAACATCACTCACTGCTAACTTCACAAGAACCAGCACTGAGAATTAATTATTCAAGTTACAGACTAACTTAAGCAGTTTAGAGTTTGGAACACTACCAGTATGTTTTATTACCAGATGACAACAAAATGCATTCTCTGGCATGTTCAGCTTTCCTCCAAGCAGCCCAAACCTTTCAACAGTGCGACTTGCTTCACAAAGGAACTCCAGCTTTGTCCAGTCCATAAACTGTAGTCAGTATAAAAGTTGTTCCTAAAGCCCTGTTTCATTTTATGGCAAATGGTTTTGAGTCTAAGAATCAATGAACTGAAGTTGCCTTAGCCTTGAGATGCACCAAGAAATAGGAATTCAAAATACAGAAGATTGAAATTCAAACTGGAAAAGGTAAACCTATCAAGGAATGGCTCTGTTTTAGTTTTATGTGCCACACTAGTAAGAAAACTTCCAAGCCAAATAATGCCACAGTAACTTATTCTCCTTAGTGTGTGACTGAATTATCACAACCTGAGCACGATGGAGTTAACTTTTCAGTCTGTGAATGAAATCCCATAGTGTGAGCATGCAAATGAAAGATACTAAGCAGTACTTTCACACGGTACTAGACCGGGCAACTTTGCAGATTACAGTGAAAATTTGAGACATTGACACTATTAAAATCAGGCACTCTAGATCTTTGGAATTGAGATAGTCAAGTAAAAGCTACTAAATGGCTGGTTTGTAATATGAAACACCTGCCTCAGTAAAACATAAAAATTATGCAAATATTTGTGATGTTCAAAGAACATGATCATCAATTTTTTATGAGTTCATACTGCATATTATCTGAATAGCAGTTAAGTTAAGTTGACTAAGAAAAAATGCAGAGTTTTGTATGTCTTCATCTGAAGAAAAATATTCGCAAATACTGGTGTGACAATCATCTGTCCATGACTCTGTACATGGTTTCATGTTGAATTTTGGGTTGTTTTTTGATTTGCTCAGATTTGTCTGAATTTCTGCATATGAACTGCAATTCGATTGAAAAACATTGTCTGGTATTTTTTTTCATCGATTTGTTTTTTTGTTTTGTCTTTTTTTAGATATAATGTGTGCAAAAAATGCATTTTTTCTTGCATGCAAAAAGAAACCAACCTTCCACAAGAGTGGTTTGCAAACTGCATTACATCTTCTTTCAATCAAATTGCAGTTTACATGCAACAATTCGGACAAATCCAGGCAAAATCGAAAAATGACTCAAAATTCGACATAGGTTGGTTATGCTCCGAGGCCTTCATTTAATTTAATGATTTGGACATTTTACTTCTTACTGACGGTACCCAGAAAAAATGCACAATAAGAGTTAATATATTCAGCAGTTATTTTAAATGTTTAAAAAAAATTACATAACAAGGTCCCTATTCATTACACCTAGCACACTAGCTAGCTACTGCATTTAAGTTAATGTTTGTAAAGATCAAATATGGATAATGGTTACAAATGAGTTGCCAGTAATAAGAGACCCATGTTACAATGTATGTGCAACGGATTATGGGATCACCAGGGGACAAACACTGCAAGTCGCTAGAAAGACATGCATGGAGTGAACTTAAGTTGTTTTTCATCAAAAGTAGTGATTTTGAACAAAGAATAACGCATTTTCACTGTGATTTTGTGAGAAGAGAAGGTGTGGAAATTATTCTAAGTTTTCAAGTGATTAATGCAGTTAAAACAGTATTGATAAACACTCTGCTGTGTATAAAGGTTGACTGTGAAATCTACATATACTGATCAAATCTTCACCGAGTAATGGTCTTGAAATAGTGCAAACCTATCACTATGAAAATCCAAGCCTAGATGTGCAGTGTACTCTAGATTTTAACTTATAAAACAATCTGCAAAACTCCACAAAGTAATACCACTAAGAGTTGTTACTGACCTCTGAAAATTTCAATTCAGAAGCATAGGGTGATTTGCTGCTGTCAGTCAAAACTGGATCACTTTTACCAGTGGAGCGGAAGTTTTTCTAAGAAAAGAAAAATGGATTTGAAAAAGACACAATTAAACTATGCTCATTGATGAATCATTATTGGATCATCAGGAACATTCCAGAAAATGGAATATTAAAATGATCAAGTATCTAGACATTTGACAATCTAGTACTTTAGCAGAACTTTTGATCAAAAAGGAAGATCACACAACAGAAAATTAAAGATCAGTAGATACCTCAGCAAGATACTTTCTATACTCTTCTTTCCTCTCTTGACGTAATTTCTGTTGGTGTTTTTCATAACCACCTAACTTCAGCCCTCCTACCCTGTCATCTTCAACAGGAGCTGGAAATTTAACAAATAGCAATACTGATACATGTATATGTATGTCAATCACACTATCATTAGATAGTAAATAACATTACAAACAAAACTATCTTCAATTAAGTTTAAGAAGAAAATTAGTCATCTGTGCTCTGCCTCACAACCTGAACAGTTTGCAGGGAAATGAACTCTTCAACTCTTCAAATCTCCCTCCCCTGTTTTCATAAGATTATACAAGCCCACTGTCTATTTTGAATACATAAGATTATACAAGCCAACTGTAACAAGTCTATTTTGAATACACACCCAAAGTCTGATTTACATAAATGGAATGTTAAATACCCTGTGACGATCCATAATATCCTAAAATCCAATAGGATCACCCCCTACAACAATATTATTAACATTCTAGTAGAATATGCCCTCTCTTTCCCCTCACATGTAAAGCCATACCCAAACTCAAAGACACTGAAATGCTTCTGATAATAAGCCACCTTGAAATAGTTATAAGTCCAAGGCAGTTGGACAGTACATTGCAAGGGTTTGCAGTTTTAAGATGTTAGCTTTCTTCCTTGTAGACAAACCAATTTTCTTTTCGTTACTTGAAAACCCCTTAAACACCTAACAATGACCAGCATCAAATTTCTCTGCAAAATATCACCATTTGATTGAACAACAACACTGACAACAAACAACATTGACTTTATTTACACATTTGCAAACAAAAGCCCTTCGTACATACGGGCTATGAGAATAAAGGTAATGATCAAAACAAGATATCTTGATGCTAAACCACATTCTCCCAACTTGAACCATAAGAAATATAAAGAGAACAGAGAGGAGAATATGCATATTGATATAAGGGCTTGAAGGGTAGCAAGGCCCGACTGGACATCAGCCTGGGTACTTGATCCAGGTGCAGGCAATGGATCGGAGGTAAAAATTGGAGAACGCTGGCTTGGCGAACTGGGTTACTGTATAGTGTTAAGAATATTTGGAAAGACCCATGCCTACTGATCCCTATCCCCCCCCCCCCCCCATCAACTTTGAGAGTTAGCTGCAACACTGATGGATTCCTGATTGCAAAATCTATCAGTCATAGACAAGTACATACCTTTAACTTTAGCCCTGGGCTCAGAAGCAGGAGCAGGACCTCCTTGAGAATGCCTTAACAAAAACAGAATAAGAGTTAATTGAAGAAAACAAAGCCTCAGAAATCATGAATTCTCTCACATCATTAATTTTGAGAGCAGTCAGGTGAACTGTTGTTATGGGCACTCTTCTATTATCTTTGAGACGAGGCCCCAGTTGCTTGAAGCATGGTTAGTGCTAACCCTGGTTAAATACCATGACAACCTATAGCAGGGCTGTCAACCCCCCGCGTCTTCAAATATTGAAAAATGAGGGAATAGATGACAGATGATGTCACCATTGGCATTGTAACATTTGATCTGATTGGTTTATTTCTGGCCAATCACATTAATTCTTATATCACAGTGGAAGAAGGACGAGGAGAGGTTTACGAGGAAACATTTTAATTTTGTTATCCATGTTACATGTAACTTACAGTAATACAGTCAAACAACGTAAAATATTAAAAATTTTATTGTTGTAAAAGTTGAGTCTCACAAGAAATGGCAAACTTCAGTGATTATCCGGGAGATTTCAGACTCTAATCTGGAGACTGGGAGATACAATCCAAAATCTGGAGTCTCCCAGATAATCCAGGTCAGCCCCCCAGGTTGACAGCCCTGCTATAGGTTTTAAGACATCTTAACCAATGGTTAGCACTAACCATGCTTCGAGCAACGCAGCCCAGGAGTTGAAGTCAACAAAAAGATTATAATTTAGCTAATAAACTTCTCTCAACTTTGTAAGTGTAATGTGTCCAAATATCGTAATGGCCAGGACTAATAATACATTGTTAAGGGCCATAACCCAGAATTCCTAACTGAATACCCCTGATGGGACATAACTAATGCTATGGGTGATTCTCACAGTTTCATTCAAAAATTAATAGGCCTGTTAAAAGTGACATGTTCAATGCAACATGCAGCTTCAAACTAAAAGGTGTACTGTACTGGCAGTTTTGAACTGTTTTTAGGTCAATCTACATGCAACAGCAAGACCAATCTAAAAGCATTAGACAATGACTGATCTTTAGTTGGGGGGGCGGGGAGTGAGCTAGGGTAAGCTATGTAAAATGTTCAAAAGACAGCCTCTGAACTTGAAGAAAACAGGCAATTTTTTTCCAAGTTTCAACCTGTTTCCATCAATGTCATTCACAATACATGTAGTAACAGATCATAGTTAATAGTTTCATAGTGGTAACATACAGGTGTTGTACTCTCTCAGTCTGGAAAAGTGTTAAAGTGCCTATAAAATAAAATAAAAAAGTTGAAAAGTTGGTTTATCTTTGTTAGTTCTCCTTGACCTTAGTGCTGCGTTTGACACTGTTCGACACGACACTCTTCTCAATTATTTAAAGTCGAGATTTGGTGTGGATGGCAAGGCATTAGAATGGTTTGTGTCGTACCTTGCGGATCGTACACAGCGTGTCACTATAAATGATGGCCTATCATCTGCTTTTCACTCAGACAAGGAGTTCCTCAAGGGAGTTGTCTCGGGCCTCTTCTGTTTACGGCCTACACCAGTAGCTGTACTTTGATATCATCAGCAAGCACCTCCCAAGTGTACACTGCTACGCAGCTGTATTCGGCATTCAGTCCTGCTGTGCAAGGGGAGGATGAGGCCGCGCTAAATGCTATGCGCGACTGCATACATGACTTGAGGAACTGGATGATTGAAGACCGACTGATGTTAAACGATGATAAGACTGAACTGTTGCTTATAGGTACTAGGCAACAGTTACAGAAAGTCAACTTGAATGACATAATTGTAGGTGACACAGTCGTAGAAGTGAAATCAGTTGCACGAAATCTTGGATCATGGTTTGATTGTAATCTAGATATGTCATTCCACATATTAAGTAAACAATGCGCCTCGGCATTCTTAAGTCGGATCGGTAGGTTTTTAAGTACAGATACCACTAGTTAAAGCCCTCGTACATGCGTTTGTTACCTCGCGCGTAGATTATTGTAATAGTCTTTTATAAGGTTCAGCGTGTTTTAAATGCCGCAGCAAGACTAGTTTGTCGCGCGTCATGCTACTGTCGCATAACGCCGTTGCTGTACGACCTGCACTGGCTACCAGTTAGGCAATGCATTAGTTTTAAGATTCTACTATTTGTTTTTAAGGCCATCCATGGAATCACGCCAAAGTATTTAAGAGAACTTGTGTCAATTAAAAGACCCGGAAAATATAATTTAAGATCCTCCTTGGATAGTCTGTTGCTTGCAATGCCAACTTATAGAAGTAGGTTTACATCAGGAGACAGATCATTCCAGGTCGCAGCTCCAGCACTTTGGAATGTATTACCACGAGAGATTCGTTCTATTACAGATCTAAGGATTTTTGAGTGCCATCTGAAAACGCACCTCTTTAAGGAAGCTTTTTATTAATTAATTTTTAATTTTAATTTTTAATTTTTATGATGATGATGATTACTAGTACCTTAACATACATTGTATATTTCAATTTTATCATTGATAGCATATTTTTAATTATTATTTAGATACCCTGTATTTAATTATTATAGATAGAAATCATGTAATGCGCACTTGATCATTTCATGGAAAGCACGCAATATACGAATTAAATTATTAATTATTATTATTATTATTATTATTATTATTATTGTTCATGTAGTTATTAAACCAAAAACCTGGTTTGAAATGCCTGAAACCTTCTCCATGTAAGATTTTGCTGGCCTGAAAGTTTGCATTAGACCAGTTTCAAGTGTCTCCATCATGCAGATACAACAACGGACCAAGTTCGGTTTGCTTGCGATTTTTGCTAAGTTTACAGCCATTTTTCATCTTTAATGGCTGCCTGATGAGCATCATTAAGTGTGACGGTAGCTAAGAGTCCACTTTCTCAAAGAATAGAGCAAGGTGATGTACTTTGTTGTCGAATTTGGCTTGTTACTTGACAAACTGGGAATTTGGCCGGTTGGACACTTGGTACCTTTGGGACTTGACTATTGATGAATTTCTCGACCTACCGCCGCATATTTTGGAATTTGTGAGCACTGAAGATGACCACAGGTAGGAATTTTTGGCGGTAGGTCGGAGTGGCTGTAGACTTAGTTTATATGTGAAAGAACTGGGGAAAGGAACGGGCGCTTTCAAAAATTCTTACTTCCCAGCATGCAATGCGCACAAGATGTTGAAAATGTTGGGAAGGCCCGAATGCACTGGAACAAAAGGCTGTATCTTAATGCTTGGGTGAAGAATATGAACAAAAAAGTCATTTCTAACTAGAAAAAGGACTGAATTTTGTTATGATGGTTGAAGTTTGGTTTTTCAACAATGATTTCCTTTTGCATTGAAGTGTTCATTTTAAAATTCATGTCAAATCATGCCCATCGATTATTGTGAATATTTTGATGTTTCAATTACTTTCTGCATGCTGCGTAGCCAAGGAGTCAGCTATGTAGAAGTCTGAGTAGAATTACTTACTTTCTGCGTACCGCATAGCCGGCTGCATGGAAAATTGTTCGAGTGGCAGGCTATTCTGCAGTTAAGCTGAACTTGGGATCGAATCTGCTTCGCAGAACTGCTAGAGATAGACCTTCCGAATCTTCTTCGTCATTGCTTGTATGGGCATGTGGCTCTTCGGCATACTGTTGGACATGTCCAACCACTTCCATTTCATCTGGTGTTTCACTTTCTGATTCTTCTCCACTGGAATTAGATGTATTCGAGTCCACAGAAGGACATAGTTCCAACGAACGACTAGCAACTATAATCTCAACAAAATCGCAACCAAATTTGCGGAGCTCACTGAATCGCAAGAGAGATGAAGTGTAAATGACTCTTTAGAACCACCAAATATGTCATCAACGCAAAACTCATCACCATTCCCCGGAGACACCATTTTGGCTTTTTTAGGCAATTTGGACAGTAAAAAAAATCTGATTTAATTTTCTTTACATAAAATTGCATCTGCCATTTTTGAAAACGGACATTTAGAGCTGTAAATTTGTGCAAAAATGTTTTTAACTTTATAGGCACTTTAAAGAAACTACACCATTATTAGAGATCATCCTTTAATCTGGAGGTCTACGGCCTTATGCATGGTATTGGTTACCAATCCCTAATTACTGACAATGTTCAACTTTTAGCTGTTATTTTTTTGCTATGAAGGAATTGCCTAGAAAACTAAAATATGAAAAGTTTCTCTATTGTGTCAACTATTTATTTTGATGTTTGTTTTGCTTTTCCCTTGCTTGGTCTGCGTGTAACAACACAGCAAAGTTAGTGGACTCATCAAAATTTTTGTCTGGGGCGACTTACATTTTCATCCGAAACAAATGCACTTTCTTTTCATTTCCGGCATTTGTAGCGTTTACAATTTGCTATCGTTTGTTTGGTTCGCGGCATCTGTCTTTTGAAATGATTACAAGAAAGCATTTGAAACGTTTCAAAGCCGGAGAAAGTTTCAAGCGTCTGAAGTGTTCAAATGGTTTTGTGCAGTGGTGAGACTATTGTGTGTTTCAGGAAAGCGATGTGTTTTCTCCGATTGAATTGCCACTCTGCAGTAAAAAATTCTTTTTTAGCAGGGTAATTTTTTAACGTGGGCGTCTTCAGACAAGAAATAACCTCACCGGTCAAAACAAAATAATTATTGCTCCTTTCGTTTTCAATTTGATCGCGTCATGATCAGATAACACCAGCCGTTCAAGCGGATCAATTACAAGTCTATTCAGTTGCATGGTTATTCGAAAATAAAACTTTATAGGTTAAATATTCTCCGAAATATTGATATCAGTGACTCTGGACAAATTCGCGGACAGGGACATGCAAACTTTCCGAAAATTTGCGACATGAAAAGGTTTGAAACTCAGATGGGCAAAATATAAAGACCCATCGTATAAACACCTAGGGCATCAATCTTTGGTAATTAAGTAAAGAAATATATGACTTGCTTGAAAGCCTCCATTCATTCTATTCGAACAATTCAAACAAAGCAAGTCAAGTGCTATTTATAAACCATCGAAACGTTTCAAACAAAACGAACCGAACGAACCAAACTATCGATCAAACTATTCAAATGTCAGGCGAAACGCATGCTTTGCATTTTGAACCTTTTGTCGACATTTACCGGTAGCTTGAAAATTACCTAATATGTAACGCTGAAACAATCACTTAAACTCTAAAACTATTTAGTTTCCGTTTATGAACTTGATTGTTCAACTAATGTGTATCTCGATTTTCGTGGATTTGGGGTCAAATGTTTGGTGAAAGCAAAAATTGTCTCAAAAATCACAATCACGTTCACTTTTGTTTTTATCGCTAATTTTTGAGTACGGTTTTTTTTATTGTGTTCTTAACTCAAAATGGAAAGGAATTTCAATGCTTTCCTTTCGCCAGCTGAATGCACATGAAATTTCATTTCCATTCCTGTTTTCAAACTATTACAGTTGTCCTGAAATCTTAAATTCCAGCTCAATATTTAGCGTTACATGTTTTGTAATGGAGTTGGTAACCAATACTGTGCGCAAGGCCCTACAGTTTATTTGAAGTGATGCTAAAATGGCACAACAGTGATCTTTAATGGCAGCTTTGATACCAATTGAGAGCACCATACAGTTGAACCTTGATTATCCAGACTTTTTGATTATTCCTAAAATGCTATTCTTTTGAATTCTTTTTAATTTAGGCACTGAAAAATGTGTTTGAAGCAGCTCTATTTTCCTTTCAAATATAGAATTTCTAAGTGCTGGCACATGTTGTAAGCACAGCGCATTCAAATGAATTCTGATTGGCTGAGACTTGCTCTGTTGCCAAGTGAAATGTTGGTTTCCTAATTAATTCATTTTTTAACTCATTGATATTCATATTTTCAATTATCCAGACTCTCGATTATCCAGACTATTCATTCCAGTCCTGTTGAGTCAGAATAACTGAGTTTTGACTGTACTTTTCTTTCCAGGTACAAGTACGCTGTTGTTCTGAAAGAAATTTATCTTCTAAATCATAATTATCTAAATTATTATTATTATTTACAGAAACTGCATGGAATTTGAATGCTTACCTGTTGTCAGGTTTATATCCTCTAGGACTTGTCCTACTGCGGTCCTAACAATATTATTACCAAGAAACAAAAATCAGGATGTATGTACATCTATTATTCAACACATTGTGACAATGTCCAAAAATGGTCATGGCATGCTCAATATTCGTTGTACGTGCTCAACAGATACAGCATAATTTTGTGTGTCGTGAACAAAATGGCGGCTTTTCAAGCTTTTCTGCAACAAAGTCATTAAAATATACTTTGTCATCAACGTATTGAACAATAAAACAGTAATAGTGAAGGGCTGGGGGCATAACCGACCCAAATAACTTTTAGGGCTTTTTTTCTTTTCTTTGTTCCAAATTAGCTGCATTTTTGCATGTGGCCTTTGATTCTATAGAATAAAATTGCCCCATATTTTTTTTTGGCCAGTTTCCATTTCTTTCTCAAGAAAAATTGTATGCAAAAAAGGCCCTAAAAGTCATTTGGACAGTTATGCCCCCAGCCCTTCAATTATCCTGCTCAAGCTTGTGGAATATCTCCTGATTTTAGTCAACTCAGCCTATACTCTTGTTGGCTACAGTACTGCCTGAAAGTATTGACCCATCGGGACGTCCGAGGCCGCAGGTTGTGGCCGTGCGTCCACCGTGGTATGCAAATTTTTTTCCTGCGGTAAAGCTGAGGTACAATTTTGCCACGGGAATGCTGCGGTAGAAAAGACGAGGCAATGCCGCGGGAAAGAACAATAACGATTAATTGCAGTTGTCAAAAAAAGCGGAAGGACTTTGTAAGTTCTTAAGGTGCGAAGATTCATGGAGAAAAAAAAATATGTTGTGCGCTATTTGCGTATTGACTCATTAAACTCATCGCCAAAAGATGAGCTTGGGAACAGGTGCCTGAGAGGTGGTGGAGCCGGGCTGAACTTTGGCAGCAAGGATGTATCCATGGCAACCCTGCGAACGGCCACCACCTGGCACCGTCACACTGAACTAATCAGTGGAATACTTACCTCATACTTACCATAGAGAAGGGGGGGGGGGAGGGAGTGGGAGCAAAAATAACACAGTAGCGAAAAAACAACTACATGTAGGTAACTGCAGCCATGCTCAAGCAAACAGCGAATGACCTTTGGACGAACAAGGCGACGGAAACAACTGCATGAAAGCGTCACAAAGTGCCCCTGCAAAAACTGCCAGGCCGCTCCTGTGTCCAGTACATAGGAAGACTGCTGACCGGCATTGTCTTGAGCTTAACTTAGCCTAAATTTCATTTAGCCACATTAATTTTTGAGCCAGCCTCCATACAGTGTAAAATCGGAAGTCTTCAAATATTATAAAGTAACCTACAGCTGTTTAGTACTGTTTAATCCAATGCTAGAAGAAGCTCTGCCTTGTTGTTTGAACTGTCGCGCTGACAATTTTATGGAGTCAAACCAAATTAAAGTCTGCAGGGCGAACATGTTTGCATTTTCGGTTAATTAAAGTCATCAGTTTGGAAAAAGCTCATCTGTTTGAACTCAAAGTTTATTTGTCTGATACTAAAAAAAGGTTTTGATCACTGCACTATTACGTTAATCATTTTTGAAGTATCGAAAGGCGAGCAACTGGAAGTGATGCTAAAGGCAGCCGCAATTTAGTGTTTTATCTGATCATGATAATTAAGAATAGCGTATTGAGTCGCCATAGATTCAGACAGCCGTTATAGGAATCCTCATATGTGCATCTATAGACTCTTCATAGTTTCCTGGTAAAAGTTTTCGCTTTCATTTGGTATGTCTGTTTATTAAAAGCTCTTAAAAGTTTCAATGCATTTGAATGCAAAGGTAACAAATGATCGTGGACAGGTGTGATCGATCAAGTGTAATGAGGCGAGAAGAATAATAACCATCTCCCATGATTTGCGCCTCCAACAATTTTCAAGGTTAAAAAATTTTGAATCTCCGACAGCCTCTGAAAAATATAGCTCATTTACTTCGTCGTCGTTCTGAGCTGCTGCACTTCGAGAAAATGATTTAGAACAAACTTTGAACTAACAAAATGATGCAAATGAGTGCAAGTTCTGTTTCGAGGTATGCAAATATTTGGCGTCTGCTAGTGGCTTATCCAGACAAACAGATCGTGGTTTCACCATCCTTTAATAAAGTGATCTGTAGCGGTTTTAAAATATAAACATTTTACATGCAATTGCTTGTTTATTTTCTTTGAAGTTCCAGTGATTTTCCATTCGTTAGTATTTATCCGGGTATTTATGTATTCCTGACTGGTTAACCTGTAGCTGTTCACAGCTTTTGTTTTGCCGCTCCGCCATTCGGAACTTTAACAGTGCCGTTTACTCTCAGCCATTCACAATTTTTTTGGAGCAGTTTAGCCGTCCACCTACGATCTTCTATGCATGTCTTAAAAAGCCGATAGATCTATGTGTAGTGACCATGCATGACTGTCCTTAATCCTGTTCAAGGTACGTAGTTCAAGATTTCCTGCAGAAACTTGTTTCAGTTATAATGTTCTTCGGTGTGATTTTAATGTGACATATCCAAAACACAAAGAAAATAAAAGCCTATTCAAACTCGACCGCGGTATTTCATTACCTCAGTTTTACCTCGCAGCAACTTTGGAGCCTGACCGAAAAATTCCTCGGTAAAAAAGCGGCCTGCTATGGGAATACCGAGGGAAAGTCACGAGGAGGTCACACAGCAATGACGCGGTAAAGGGGTCAATACTTTCAGGCGGTACTGTAAGTATCAGGTAATATTATGCGTGATTTTGCAGAATAACTGATGAGTAAACAGTAGAATGCCATAAACTTAAACTCTACAGATTGAAACAGTGCTTCCCACTTTGCTTTTAACCAACAGCTGAACTCTGATTCAGCAACCAAAGACAGTCAGAAGAAGGGAAGGGAAGCATCAGCTGTGTTGGTGATGCTTGCCTATGCTGTAGGTTAAAATGAAATTCCTTTATCACCTAACCCTTTCCCTCCTAACCTTGATTATTAATGAATCATGAATAATTAGGGTTAGAAGGCAAAGGAATTTCATTTTGGCCTAGGTCAAAATAATTTTGACCTGAATTTTATTTAACCTACAACATCTACATCACAAACCAGGTACTGGGGCTCAAGCAGGCTTGTGCAATATACTTTCAGTAATTTTAAGGCCTATCACAATTTTGCAACTGCATATCTACTAAATTACAGTACCGTGCAAAAGTAAGTTGACAGTCTCAACTCGATCCTCGCAAGAATCGAGGATCGAGGATCAAGTCGAGAATCGAGACTCAATTCACTCAAAACTTGACTCGATGCTCGACACTCGATTCTCGCAAAAATCACTGAAGTGAAACATTCTCAATTATTCATACTCAGGGCTCGAAATTAACAGTAACCCGTTAACCAACGGTTTGTAATTTTCAACGTTTGGTTACTAAAAATGTGTCCAACTAACCCGACGTGGTTAGGAAAAATTTTCTCACATATTTAAATTATTTTATGGAAATAACCTTTTTACAAATAAATGTTAAGTTTTAGGAACGGTTTATGTGTTGTTATCTTGCATGAGATTGTTTTCTGACTCAAAGAATTTGTTCTCGTCGTCTTTGAGATCGAATTCGAACTTTGCAGCCATTTTGAGCACTAAGACCCTGGAGACGAGTTTGTGTCGGATCTGGACACAACTTTATCGGGTCCGCCATCTTGCGAATCCAATTGCTGCTCGCGAGGTTTTGGCAGTTCGGCATTGAATTATGCAGAGTTCTTTGGATAGATTTCTCAGAAAAAGGCAAGCTCCAGCTGAACGTAACTGTGGTGAAGAGGAAAAATGTCAAGAAAAGGAATCAAAGACAACAGAAGCTACGGAAGACTCGAGCTTCCGGAAGCGTTACACGTTTGTTTTGTTTGTTTTGTTTTACAAAGAAAAGAGGAAGCAAGAGGGCAGAACATTTCAACAGGAGTGGAAGAAAACATTTGCCTGGCTTCTTTAATTTGTTTTAGTCGTTATTAACAAAATGTTCAATAATGAGATATTGTAAGTTGTGAGCTTGGATACCAAACTTTATAATTTGGTTAGTAAAAAAGATGTCTACTAACCCGAAGGGTTAGTGATCCAAAACTTAAATTCGAGCCCTGATACTTGATTCAAGTTTCGAGAAAGCAGTTAACTCCTCGATGAAACAACAATAGGAACTGTTTAAAAAGAAAAAGCAGTAGCGGCTATCGCACCGGATCGAGCATTGCTCAAAGGAAAGTAATTTGAGAGCGCTGTTGACAGCTTTTCAGTGACAAAGTCAAATTAGTGGCAAGGTATTCTGCAGTTACTCCAAAACAAAAATCGTTCCTCCGTTTCTTAATTTTGAAAGTACAAGGTAATACCTGGCATTAAAATTAAATACGGTACAAAAGTGAAACAGCAGTGGAAACAGGGAGCTTTATCACGTGATTAAATCAAATGTAAATTTCACTGATGTTAACATTGAAAAATACCACCATCCCGCGCGCCCAAATAACTAATACATAACACAACATTTCTCGTATTTCTACATTTCTTCTTCGCGATCGTAAAAGCGAGCATATTCTAACATTTTGATCGAAAATAAAAAAACACCTTTCAATAACGAGGATGAACAACGAACTTGCATTTACACTGCGGCTAAACGCGATGGTGCCACTCGAAAGTATTTTTAGAATTGTGCTATTTTTGTTACAAATAATCATTTCCATCACTGAAAACGGCTTCGCAAATGCAGCTTTATTTATGTCAAAAGTTTCCATCATTCCGTTGAAAAATCTCTTGCTTTGAACGGCTGATATATTTTTCCCACAGATCGCAAATCAGAGCCGTCTCACCCAGAGGAATGTGGCAAAGTGATGCGTGTGAAAAGAGCAGTTTGCCGTTCGAACGAACATTTCTTCTGCTTGTCTGGCCGTCTCTTATTTGTTTGCTTGCCATAAGGACATTTTCGCGTGAGAGGTCACAATTTGCAACAGTTCTTAGAATTGAATTCGACCCACATTGTTTTCTGCGAACTAAGCTCGACATACGTGTTGCACATGCTGACACGCTGTTTGGAAAATATCTGTGCATCGGTGAAACTTTTGCGGGTTAATCTTTCATTTGTATTCCCAGTTGCGTGTGTGCAATGAGCCCGGCAATTAGTCTATCGAGGAATCAGTCAAGCAGCAAGCTCATTAGTTTCTCAATTCTTGCGAGTCTCGTTTGTTGTTTCAATTCTCGATAGTCATTCCTCGATGCTTGATCCTTGATTCTCGCAGGAATCGAGGATCAAGTCGAGAATCAAGACTCGAAAGAGACTGTCAACTTACTTTTGCCTGGTACTGTACTTTAGACTTAACTTAACTGCATGGGAGTATTAAAGTACTACAATAGTGGTATATGTTTATGCAGCAATTACATACAAGCAACCAGCTACATGTAACCCAAATTTTGTATCAGTTAGAAAACTACCGAAAAACTACATTGTACAAACATGTAGAAAACCAATTAGGTACATTGGCTAAGCATTGAACAGTATTATACAAGAATATAAACCTGGAAAAGATTGCATCATACATGGCAATGGGTAAGAAACAACCTCAAACCCAGGCTCTCTGTCTTTTCCTCCCTTGTCATCGACAAAGAGACCCTGGTTGGACCTAATCACATGACCACCCAAAACCTGGGTGGTAAAAAGATTTGATGGCAGAGAGGGGTGGCAATTAGTCAAGATACTGTTACTGTGACAAAACGGCTTCAACGACCCAACCTCACTGGGATATTGTTGTTTTTACTGGTCACATGAGCAGGTCCAACCAGGGTCTTTCTCAACAACAAGGGAGGAAAAGAGAGAGAGCCTGGGTTCGGGATTGGGTAAGAAACAGGTTTGATGCCCTAGCAGCAAATTGTGTTGGGCTTGTTGTTAGCATGTCAAGGGACATGTCAAGGGACATGTCAGGGACAACAAAACTGCATTGTTTAATTACATCAACCTTTTGATGTCAAAAAACATTTAAAAGTATGCACTCCTGCATTATCATTTCTTTAGACTTCAAGCGCACTATTTGGCATGGAACTGCAAAACCACCTTCCATGATCAATGAACTGTTTAAGCTTACATACTATTAACAGAGTTTAGATAATGATTGAAGCCGTAAACATAATATACATCAGCTTAACATTTTCGCTTATTGACACAGATCTAGCTACTACCAGCTTATATTACACGTTACCTCGCTTGCTTGTGCACGTAGTATTTCTGCCCTTTCAATTTCAAGTTTTCTTTTCTGTGACTCAATAAAGCTTGCCAGATCGTCTGCCATCATAGATATAACTGGTTTCTAGGCCAACAACAAGTCACCAAAGACAGACAATAACATACGCAAAAAGATGTCGTCAGGCGCTCACAAGTTCAACTACCAACTTCCCACACCTTTTCATCTCCTCAAAACAGCGTTGAGAATATATTAGTAGCTGTCCAACCAAGTAAACACGCCTTTGTCTCAAATTTAGCGGAATGGAACACGTAAAACTGTCACTAAATGTACATTCCAAAATCGTTTTGCGTTGGCCGCCATGTTTTCAGTAACCATTACCCATGACACTGTTCGGTTCATGAAGACAGCTGTTTTCTCATTGGTTAAAAGCTTGACCAATCAAGGAAGGTTTGATATTCGTCCAAAAGAAGGGAAGTGGACATTTTGCGCTGGAAGGCCAAGGGGTTGCTGGAAGGAGGAACGCTGGCCGTATAGTTTTGCGATGGGCTTTCCACAAGAAAAAGTCAAGTTCTTGCTTGATGAACCCCAAACCAACCCTTCTTTTTCAGAGGAGGAAGATGACAACGACATGGATGACTACTATAGTGGAGGCCGTATGTTGATGGTGCTCCTGATTTATTTGGTCGTGTTTGGAATTTTCTTCGCGGCCATAATTTACAGCAATGCTAAGGACGACTCGATTTTCTTTGATACAGGTCTGTTTACAAAGAAATTCTCTCTTGTTACTGCTAATTTAAAGAACCTGTGAATCCCAAACATGCATCAGAAGCTTGTTTATTTTATTTTTATGATTTTAGGCCAGGTCATGTGAAAATCATAAATGTCAAATAGACAATAGATTTATTGTCAAAATAATTGCCTTTGTTTTTGATTCACGAAATTTCTGCATGGCCAGCACTAAGAAAACGAATTTTTGGAAACAAAATTCGCAAACAAGGAAGTTGATTGGAGAGAGCTAGCATTTTGGTGCAAATAACTCATTATAAAATATTTGACCAGGTGTTGGACATCTGTTTGCGTGTACGCTACGTTTCGAGGGGGTGTAAACGTCATGCCTAAATGGACATATCTTTATGCACCTATCAGTGTCAAGCCCAAGGGGGGGGGGGGGTCGGGCAAGGGGTGGGGATTTTGACATTTTCTGAAAAAAATTATCAAAATCCCCACCCCCGGGCAAAAAATTATTGTCAAAAGTATTAAAATCCCCCACTCTGGGGCAAGGGAAGGCGGTCATATACAATAAATAACGTACCAATTCCCCACCCTGGGGACGTGATGTCCGATCAAAATCTCTACCCTGGGGATATACGTGACAGTCAAATTCCCGTCGGTTGCCCGACCCCCCCCCCCCCCCCTCGGGCTTGACACTGATAGGTGCATTACATAATTATGGTAATTTGCAAAATCTCAAGGACGTAAAGCAAGTATAATAAAACAAAGATAAAAATAATTGATACACAAAGCTTATGAAAAATAAATGTAAGCAGCTGCTTTGAAGGTGCCGATGCTTGTTTTATCAATTACTTTTAAGGGCAGCTCGTTCCACTCTTTAATTGTTCTAGGCCAGAAACTGAATTTTAACTTATCACATGTTTGTATTAGTTTAAACTTCTTGGTATGCGAGTTCCTTGTTGTAGTGTACATCTGCCTCTGCACACAAGGTGGAATATCTAGTAGAGCTTGGTTGTGAAGACTTTTATGCATGTACATCAATGCTAATCCGGCAATTCGTCTCCTGTGTTCAAGTGGTTGCCAATTCAGATGGTTCAATGCTCTTGCCACACATCCTGGCTCCCTTGAGATGGTTCTCGTTGCAAAACGGGCTTCTTGTCTTTAGACTTGGTCTAGTACAGTTAGTTGCCCTATTTCCGGACACTTTTTGCAAAACTTTAATGTCTTACCTCAAAACAGCACCAACAAGCTAAAATTTAGCCACAGTGTAGCTTCCACAGGTGGTAATTAGGGCGTGAAGTTTCATTGCTTGAAGCTCTTTAGTTTCTTTCGTTTCTTTTCTTGCGGAAAGACTACGTCAAATTCAGTGCCCTAATTCTGGACAGGTTGCCCTATTTCCGGACAACTGTTATGAGAATGCTTCCCTTTTCTTTGAAATATTCTTCTCGATCATGGTAATAAGTTAAATACAGGAATACTCCTTTAAAAAAATTCCACTCTGTCCAAATTTTAAATTATTTTCTTTCATTTTAGCGAAGAAGTCATCAGACCTGAGTTCACATTAGGTTTTGTCATGGGTGAATATTGATAAACTTGCACAGTGCTGGAGTCAAACAAATCATTATTCAGCATTTTAACGAAACTTGCTTTTCAAACACTATTCCATGAATTTCATTTTAAAAATACCTATAGTTTGCTGGCTATCGTTAGGTGTCCGGAATTAGGCACACCTCACCAAAAATGCAATTAAACTCTTAAGTAGTCTTGCTCGGAGATACAAAACTGCAAACGGAAAATTTTTATAAGTTGAAAAACCTAGTCCTTTTAGCTTCACTTATGTCGAAAAAAAAAAAAGATAAAATATGTCGTGCATTTTGGGAGAACAGACTGCTTAATTGAAAAGATGTAATTTGACGCGCAATAAAACACATTCCATGAGAAACAAATTCTACTTATCTCAACGAAAACTTTAATTTTCCCACCTAAACGGAGCGTAGCTCGGCCACAAAAAGAACAAACGAAAGCAGACTAGTCGATAAGTCAAAAAATAAGTCTTTGAAACATATCAATCGGATTTGTTTCGTTTTTAAAACAGAATTCTTTGATTACACTCATGTGATAAGACGGCCCTATTGGTGCCAAAACAATAGAAAAATGTAGCTCAAGGTTTACATAATAATAGAGTCAAATTCCCAAAAGACTTTTTCGCTATTGTTCTTTCTGCCAACATGGCCACCTTGATGCCAGGTGCAATCAAAGAATACAGAATCATAACATCAAAGTGTCCAGAAACAGGGGGTTATATCCGGGAAATAGGGCAACATACTGTACCTCCAAATTTTTACATGTATGAGTATGCAGGAAGAGTACATGTAATAAGGATTGTTGGAATCTGAAAAGGAAATTGGGGTAACCACTGAAAAGTTTTATTAAAATACAGTTGTATGTGACAATGTAGGTAATTGAAGCCCAGTTATTCCTGAAAAATATGTGGTAACCTTTAACTTACTTTTTGGGTTCATATGACCCCTGCTAAGATCCACTTTTCCTGCATACAGTCCAGTACCTATTAAGCAGTCACCCTCAGGGAAATGGATAGTGGCTGCTTGATAGAGCTGAAAAATACAATAGAACCCTCTTTGGGGCTTTGGTTTCTGGCTGTTAATAGGTACATTGGCTGCTTAGCTCTTTCCTGTATGATGTTTTGTAGGTCTTTTATGCAATTTCCATAAAGGGTAGGTGTGAGGGTAAGTGATCAAGTCGATCTCAATATTCCATCTAAGGGGTTACCACAGATTTTGCTGCTCCACAAGACCGAATCCTTAATCTTTCTTGTCACGCTTGTCACGCTAGCTGTTTCTTGTTTTTAAGCAAGCATTCAGGCTAGTATTTGGTAAGTGTATGATTTATAAGGACAGTGTGTTTTGCGAACCATTTTCTGCCTCAGAAGCCCCCTGCCTGGTATCCTAGAGCTGGGTTGGTGGGTAGAGGCAAACCTCGGAAAGAAAACAGAGGTGAAAAACAATTTCACAGCAAGTGGGCAGCCAAAAGTGTTTGAGCGAGTCATGAGCGATTCACAAGAGGTTGTCTTGTGATAATGAATATATGATTTTCATATATTTGAACTGCGGATGAAAGAATGAATATGTGCGTGATCATCGCAGTTATGTGCTTAAGCAGCAGTGAAAATAAATCCTGAAAAAAGAATTCAGGCTTGTGGTGTGGATGGATTCTGGGACCTTGCATGACAATTTTGGTGAGTTTTGACTTGTAAATCATGCAGTTGGTGCAATATTTTGTCAGTAGGACTGGGTGGCTCTGGATGTGAATCGTGAAATGAGGATAAACAATAGATGTGTGTGATTATATAAATTTGTTGTAAAATGCATGTAGCCAAGTGGCAGTCACTCACTGTTAATACAATTTAAGTTTTCATGGAAGTGCAGAAACAGGCTGTTTTTGGTAGCCTTTCAACTTGTGTGAATTTTCAATTGAGTGTCGAAAGTAATTATGGTTTTCCTTTGGTTTTGCATCACTTCGCGCTGTGATTGGCCAGGAAAACTCACGCCACTTTTTCAACCAATGAGAAGCAAAACCAAAACCAATTGTGACTTGCACGCGTATTTTCCCATGCTTTACGCCGGCTACATGCAATTGCTTCGTATTCTAATTGGCTCATTGCATTGCTTACTTCTGTTGTGATTGGCTGGAGTAATTGCTTTGGTTTTGGTTTTACAACACTCAATTGAAAACCGCTCTATGAGTAAAAGAATAATAATATTATAACAAGGTTGAGAGAGCTTCTTTATCCCTGAAACATTGACTGTTAATTATTATTGTTATTATTTCAGGCCATGCAAGTAGGTACCACAGATCAAAAATATATGAACGCAGAAATGAGCACACTGCAGAATACTGGGATAGATTTAAAGTTAATAAAGTTAATCTGAAAAGGGACAAAGCACCACATCGCCTTGGAATGAATTATTATTTTAAACCTGTGGAATCATTTGACCCCCCTCCAAGATCTGAAAAGGCAAAGACAGGTGAGAAACAGAAACATTTGTTCTCTTTACAGTTTGCTTCAGGGTTGTGCTCTAGCAGGGCCCTGACGACTTACCTTTGCCTTTGGATGACAAGGAAATCTTAGTTTGTGCACACAATTACTATGCTGGGCACCCTGAATTTCAAAGGTCCAGAGTTTTGGGCTCCCAAAAAAATTTCCTTAGTGCACAGCCTTACTTTGTTAGCTATCAATTTATTAAAGACCAGTGGTTGATAATTATATAATTAATATATAAATTATTCTTTTCACTTATGTTGAAGGGATTTTTCAAAGAGCGCTCAACTCTTAGAGGGGCAGTGACTTCAGGAGTAATTCTCGTTTTGTTGCTACAGTTCTGTTTCGTATGGTCAAGCAATATGACCACAGTCATCAGGCAACTTTTAACGAATGACCGATAAATTTAAATGCTGGCAGTATAATATACAAATATATGGTTTCTATGATGCTTATAACTGTGTTAAAAAATAAGCACCATAGGACATATATATTGCGTGACCATTATCAAAATCTCAAGAAAAGTAAGGTGTGTTCTGACCTCTAATGAAGTGCATTTTGTTTCTTTAGATGATAAATTAATACGAGGAGCTTCGAGAAACGGGCCCCAGACCATTTGTTAGTATAGTTTTAACAAGTGATTGACAAGTGGTCCTTTCCATAGAAGTGAATGTACATTATACTTTGAACAGTTGCTACAAGTAGTTTTGTAGTTCTTTACAAGCAGATGGATCATACAAATTTTGTTGAAGTCATTTTCAATTCGAAGAGTTAGAGTTGTTAGACGGATGATACAAATTAAACATTTAAAAAGGTTGAAGCTTAATTGCAACAAAATATTATGATTTGGAGGAACTTCTCTGTTTTAAAATTGGTAGAAATGGCTGGAAATTCCGATCCAATAGCTTGAAATAGTTAACCCTGAGAGTGTTGGATTTATGTGTTTAAGGTTCGCAGTACAGCTGTATTTTTGCACCTGCGGATTGGAAGCTTCACTTACCTGTGTGTCCTGTATTCAGAAGGATAGCCTTTTTTTCAGAATTATACTGTTTTCGATACATATGGGTTATTGGCCAAGTGTGAGGTCAAGATTGCGGGATATTGGCCAAGTTTTTTTTTCTGTCTCAGTCCATTAACACTCACAAAAAGAATGAGGCCAGTATCCTGCCATCTTGACCGAACAAGCTTGGTCAATAAAGGATTTATTATATGACTCAAAGGACACTATTAAAAAAGAATAAAATGTGAGACAAACAGGCTATCCGGAGCGGTCAAGATGGCTCCATCTTGACCTCATGGGTAGCCAATCACAGCAGGAGAATTGATTCATCTTGACCACTGAAAGAGCCAGTCATAATTTAATAATGTTTATTATGGTCCTTTCCTTCCTAAGCGAGGTACATTGTGCACAACACTATCTGGGGATCATTATCAACCATCTCAGTATCATTAAGTGGAGCTCCGTTTGGAATGGTCACGTCATTCAGTGATGGTACTATAGATAATAGCACAGGAGTACCATACTTCTATCTAGCAGCTGCTGACCCTGTGGTGCACAACATCAAGTCCAATCCATTGGCAAGCTTATCACTTACTGAGGCAGAGAGTGATTACTGCAAAACTCACAACTGGGACCCAGAGGAACCTCTCTGCTCAAGGGTTACTCTCAATGGAAAGGTAAATGAAGATTTCCTCATGAAAAGACATTTTTGTGGGATTAAATTTTTATAAATTGGATATATGTTTTTAAATTTTATATTGTTTGTAATGAAAAAAAAATCAAGAACAATATTATTAGCCATAATTAAGGCTGCCACACACCTGAGGAAGCAGCTGAGCAAAATGCCTCATGTGGCAGCTACCTCAGCCGGGGCTTGAGACTAACGGTAGCCAACTAGCCACAGACTAGTAAAAATTCCGCTTTGGCTAGTGGATTTTGCACTTCACTAGCCATTTTGGCTAGTGAAAAGTTCAAAGCACTGGAGGACAGGAGGAAAACCAGATGAAAGTCAATTTCAAATGTATCACAAAAGAAAATGGAGTCGTGCAAGTGAACAGACGATTTTTTTTCTCTCTTTCATAATAATGCAATGAATGACAAACGAACTACTTCCCCAGCATTTCCCCAATTTGCTGCTGGTCATTGAGATTTGCCTCATTTTGCCTAAAGTGTTTCTCTTTTCATCGCGCGCTGGCGAGCGTTACTGAATTTGTGCTGTCACAACAAACAAAAATGTGATACCTCTGGTTCTACAAGGTGCACAAATTCGATTGAAACAGCAGAATACTCTGTCTTATAAATGTTGAATTTCGTTATGAAATAGTGCTTATGATGCGCCGTTTATTGATGATTTAGTTGAAAGCAAGGTTTCAAAAGTGTTTCTCTTTTCATCACGCACTGGCAACTACACACAGAGACGATTGAAATGGCAAAATACGCTGTCTTAAATGTATTTCTGTGTTTAAGCTGCTGTGTTTAGTCACTGTTGAGTACCAGACGTAAGAATTCCAATTTCATAGTTAGTTTGGTTTAATACTAACGTTACATTTTTAACACAGTGTCTCTTCAACTTTTAAAGAACTTAATTTACGCTGTAAAAAAAGACTTACTTTTTTAATAAAACTTTCAAATGTCAAACATACTTATTTCTAAAAAGCTGATAAGTTGCACATCAGTATTGTGGTTAGAAAAGAAAGTACCTACCTGAAACTGCTTGACAGGATTAATGTCTGGCAAACAAGTCTGGCTAGTGAAAAATTTGTTTTGGCTAGTGAATCAAACCTCTCACTAGCCACTGGGCTAGTAAGCTGAAAAGTTAGTCTCAAGCCCTGTCAGCTGTATCCTCTCACATGCACACAAAGGGAAATGGCTGAGCCATCTGCCTCGTAAGGCATTTTGCTCAGCTGTTTCCTCGCATGTGCGACATGCCTTAAATTCTCACACACTGAATGTCATTTGTTGACAAATCTATCAACCATCACAATGATAATAGAATTGGAGTCAACAACAGAAAAATTAACCCAAACTTTGATACACTTCTGTCAAGAAAACTTTAGGCAATAACTATAGTGAGGCTGAGGGGTATGAGGGTGGGAAAGCTGTTGCACTGTACAGCAAGAAAACAAAAACTAAAGCATGCGACTGAGCGTGAAACTGACATCCTAACTTGTACCAAGGTCCTCCATTCAGTGTGAGAGACTTATTTTTGTCTCCTGCCTGATCTTTCACAAGCTCAGCTGGCAGGAAAATGGCATTAAACGAAGGTGCTATTCATGTTTTTCATTTTTACTACAAAACAACAAGGTGTTTTTACTGTTGTGCTTGTAAATTGAGTTTAAATTAATCACTAAAAACTGGAAATTGCAAAAATGTAATTTATACAATAATGACACCATACATGTACATGAATGCAAAATAGTATTTTTCTTCAGTGTTAGATTAGACAAGGTGTGTCGTAAAGTAAACCCACATTTTCTGTAGTGCACTAAGAGAACAGAAAGATCTGCTCTCGGAAATTCTTTTAATTTTCCTAAATGTACTGCACTGTATTTTAGTCCAAGTGTAATCATATGTGTTTCAAAAAATCAGTCACTAATAATCATAATATCGATATTTTTGTCAATTAATTAATTTTGTTATCTTTTCTTTACTTATAGCTTGTTGATGTTGGCCCTGAGGAGTTAGCATTTGCTCAAAATGCTTTATTTACAAGACATCCTGTGATGAAGACATGGCCTAAGGGTCACGGTAGGTTTCTGACTGAGGGTCTGTTTATATGGTCTCGGGTACATGAGACAACCTTCCCCCTGAGTTACTCTGGGCGAGGTATTTTTACTTGGGCTTCCCACGTGTCGTGGGTTGCCGGGTCTAAAATTGTTGATGGTTCTTCTTCTTATTCTTCGTTGTCGAGTTTCATCCACAAAGCTCACTTCGGGCGTTTCTGTGCAAGCGCTAACTAATAATGGTCATTTTGGAATACGTAAACTATTTTTATCTCAGCTATGAATGACCGCGGCCTAGCAGTCATCTTTACCGCTTGTGATGCAGATGTTCCAGGTTCGATTCCCCTATCGACACCATTTTTTTTCTTTTTCTTTTTTTTTGCATTCCTTTTTTTCATCTTCTTTTTTAAATATTTTTTTACAAGTGTTATAATCATTGTAAGTTGTAAATGGTTGAGCTGTAAAGCAATTTTCAAGGGCTACATGTATATGTTTATAGGGGTCTATGGATATACACTGCAAAGAAACAGACACGAACTGAAGAATGATGCCTGTTGTCACGTATCGGAAAACGTTGATTCACCTTGTGTCTTTGAAGTCTGAAAAACTAATATGTTAAAAGAAGTGTCCATACAAATGTTTGCAAGTTCAACTGCGAGAAGAAAGCTTTTAACATGACCAAACGTACCTCCAGATGTTTTTAATTAGACTGCTGTGTTTCCCCGTGTCTGCTCCATTAAGAGGTAGTACATTTTGTTGAATAACTCAAGTACGGGATATCATACACCCCTGAGACTTTGACAGGTAGTTTATTTACAATTTTTCCACAATATCTCAATTTCTGAACATTAGTTTTTGAATGATAAGCAATTAGTTTTTAGTTGTGTGACTTGAAACTGACCACAGAAACGTTCGGCTGTCTTATGTTTCAAATGACCCTGGCTTGAGTGTATGTGTAAACAGTTTAACTCTGTTGATTATTTTTCTCCTCGCATTTCACCGAGACCCCATTAACGTTTATGCGAAATAAACTACATCATTCGATAAGCGCTTTCTTTCTCAAACAAATATCCATCGAAGTGAAAACAAGTGTGCTTTGCTTTTTTCGAATCAATACACTATTTTATCATATTACATTGCAATGAACCTCTGTGGCCAAGAGGTCATTGTTCCTGCCTCTGACTCAGCTAACCCGGGTTCGATATCTATTAGTGGCATATATCGCGGGGTTTTTTTTTTTTTTTTTTTCGTTTCTCTTTTTCTTCTTCTTTTTTACAAGTGTTACAGTAAGCTGTTATTGTTCTCAATGGTTGAGCTGTAAAGCAAGTTTGTAATTTTAGGGGGATATATGTTGATAGGGGTCTAAAGAAATAGACTCCAACACAAGCTAAGCGCAATGCGTCCGATGTAAGAAAGACAGACTTCTCTCTATTCTTTTGTTTAGCGCTAAATTAGGGGTACAATGCTGTTTTTTGCAAGCCCAAGTTTAGGCTAATTGTAGCCTCTTGTTCCACTTATTTCTTTGAAACACTCTACGAACTGTTAACATGTGGTAGGCGAGACAATTTGGGTGGGCGCAACAACTTTGGGAGGCAAGGGTTGGTTATGTGAAACAGGGTAGGACTTTGGACCGGCATTCTTTGTAAAGTACTGATTGTTTATTTCTATCTAATGCTATTTTTTGCAAAGTTTGCGCAGTTTGGGTTTTTTACCAAGCCTTTCAATCATAGCAGTAGTTCAATGTAGTATCTAAGGAGCAAAATAAATGCTCATTTCATTGCTTTTTCTCTTGTTCAGATTGGCAAACCCTGAAGCTCGACATCACTCATATTTGGCTGCAAGATTTTTATGGATCTGCTGACATCATTCCTGTGGACGATTACTTCAAGGCCAACGTGTAGCACACTCTCACATCACAATGAGGGCGCATTTTTCTGGGACTAAATTCTGGAAAAGGAGTACTTGGACTTGATGGTAACCTTGTTCGGACTGAACAGAATAATTATTTTCCATTCCTTCTGTTATTGGAAGAAAATGATTTACTTGGGATATGCAGAATATGCTATTCTTTGGGCATTTTTTGACAGGAAAATAGTGCATGGCCTGCCAAGCCCGCAACATGACACCAGAAGTCAGGTTTAGTTGCTCGGTCCAGTCTATTCTGCGCGCTGTTCTCAAGTCACTTCCGTCAAGAGTATTCCATTTTCAGAATGTGTGTTCTTTAGAAAACCTCATTCCGTTTATTCCCTCATTCCTAAACCGGAATAGGAATGAGTGGAATATTACCAAAAAATATGCCCTTAGATTGATGCTGAATTCATTTTTTTTTCATGTGGCTTGCTTGTACTCATTTGTGTGAAAGAAGTGTTTACGTCTCTCAGCCCCATCAATGATTGTGTTTGTGCAGGTAATGTCCATCCTCCCTCCCCTCCCATCAAAAGTTATGTTTGGACACCACCCCACCCCTACAGAAATTCCATTGTAGCTTCATACTTTCCGTTTTACTTTGAATTTTCAATGGACATTCCTCTGGAGTGTGGGGTGAGTGGGTAGTGGGGGAGTATGGTTATTTGCTGCATGCACACTATATCAAAAAATGTGAGCATGTGGCAAGATCTTCTACTTAGTTACACCAAGTTGTTCAGTGCAGTGCAAGCTAAATCTAGGATAATTAAACTGATTTTGAATTCAATTGTTTTAGAATACCAGTAGACATGCCAGTAAAAAAAGTATACTAACATCGTTTTTTTTTTTTTTCAACTTTGAAATGTTGTCCAATTTTTCTATCAAAGCAGCAAAACCATCCAAGGGTTTAAAAATTCTAAAGGAGGTCATGAAACATTCAATCAATATAGAAATATAAAAATTCATCATTTTTTCTTACTCTACATAAAATCTTGAATATCACCTTTTCGTGTCGTACTTATGAAAAGGCTGGAAATGAAATATACTGACATTTGTATTTGCTCATGTAGGAACGTGTTAGTTTGATTTGTCAGAAACATTTTTCCCTGAGTAGTAATTTGGATCGCTGTGATTTCATTGTGTTCTCCTTTTGACTTAAGCTTCTGAAATGCAAGAACATTTTGCCAGATTTCTCTACTATGCATTGTCCTCTAGAAACAGCACCATTTTTATCAATCTTTCATCAGTATGTATCTCAGCCTGCATAGCAGGCGCTAGAAAGGGGAAGGGGTAACGCGTGTGCGCACTAGAAGCGAAGGGGGAGAGCACCTGTTTTCCCCATTTTCTTTTCCTTTTTAGCGTGTTCGATGCAGGCTGTGTATCTCACAAAATTGTTCAAGTCAGACAGTGGCGGAAGTCATTGATAGTTATTCTTTGTTGCTTATTCAGGATTGTTGATCACAATTTACAGTCAGCATCAGTGAATGTTAATTAACTAATGAGAGGAAACTAGCAAAATTGTTCAAGTCAGAAAGTGGCGGAAGTTATTGATAGTTATTCTTTGTTGCTTATTCAGGATTGTTGATCACAATTTACAGTCAGCATCAGTGAATGTTAATTAACTAATGAGAGGAAACTAGCAAAATTGTTCAAGTCAGAAAGTGGCGGAAGTTATTGATAGTTATTCTTTGTTGCTTATTCAGGATTGTTGATCACAATTTACTGTCAGCAACAGTGAATACTAAGAAACTAATAATAAGTTGTGTCAGGGTTCGTATAACATTTTAAAGAATAAATCAAGAGTTTTTGTCGTTAGGGGATATTTACAGCAACGTTTGACAAATACAAAAAGTAGCGGTCGTCATAGACGAATACTTTGTCTCAATAAAAAGGGTTGTTGTCTGTTTGTAAAATGTCCCGCATAGAGACCTTTTTGAAGACGTTTTTCGTATGTTCTGATGTACGCGTCTTTTATAAGAATGGCAAAGTTAAATATACGATATTTTAATCAATCAAGGATTATGCAATAAAATTGAAACAAAAGGCATAAAATGTGTTTCGAATCGATTGATTTCTCTTCATTTTGAATTGTCACTGGTTAGAGAATGGGGTACGGTTGTAACTCTTTCTGCCCCTTGTGTTGGAAGTACCTCGTGTTGCCGCAAGACAACATGAGATGGCTTTACAGCTCTCAATTACAATCGTTCTGAAGTTATCTTCTAGGATGGTCACTCTTCACTCCGTCAGAGCATCGAAAGTAAATTGCGTTTGTTTAGGTTTCGCATTGCTTCAGTCTTTGATCTTTATCAACCAATGAGCCCATGAGAAGCAAAACCAATCGCATTCTCGACCCCAGAAAACATAACATAACATAACACAAACATGAACTTTATTTATACTCGAATTTCAGAGTAGCCTGAAAGTGTAATCTCTTCGAGAACAAAAGAAGAGAAATTCTATTTACATACATAAAATTCTATATACATACATAAAATAAATGTATTACATACATGAAAATCTATTTGCATGCATAAAAAATGTACCGCTTCCCTTTTGCGCCTGGCTAACGGGCGTAACAGCGGGAAGAGCTCTGGGCAACTCTACGTAAGCGTAGTCAAAATCTAGCTATTGAGGTCTCACAGCGCATGCTTGAGGTTTCAAACCAAAATGGCGTCGCTGTTTGAAAAATCCTTGCAGTATGCCTTAGGAAAAAGGTGGAAAAGACTCTAAATTAGGCTCAAACCCCGAACCCCGAACCACAAATAGAGCTAGACCGCCAACGAATACTTCCAACACGTTTATTCTACGAGGTCACAACACACCCACGAATACATAAACGCTAACATTTATTCCCTTCGAACAATGTCTAACTAATTAGAACAATTCTCGCGCTTCGACACTACAGTAGAGCAGAAATCAATTATTGAAGCTTTATTGTGAAGTTTTTTCGAAGCTAGTTCGCTTCACAAGAGTAACCCACGCGTTGTAAGTTCAGTTTTTCGCGCGTACTGAGTTGGCCAATCAGAAGTAATTTCTGAGAATGAATATATGAAAATCATATATTTGAGCTGCGCATTAATGATTAAATACGTGACTGATCATCGCAGTTATGAACACTAAAGCAGTAGTGAAAATAAAGCCTGAAAACATTCAGGCTTGTACGGGACTCGAACCCACGACCTCACTATTGCTTAAGTAGTGTTCATAACTGCGATGATCAGTCACATATTTAATCAGAAGTAATTTCGTTGTTTCAACTGATAACCAATCAAAGCTGGAGGCTTGCGTAGAGTTGCCCAGAGCTCTTCTAGCCTGCGTAGCTGGCGGTATTGTAGGCGCGTGGAGTAAAGTAGTTTTTGCCAAGACTTTGTTCCCCGCGTCTACAATACCGCCAGCTACGCAAACTTGAGCTCTTCCCACCGTCACACCCGTTAGAAATGCGCAAAAGGGAAGAACTCTTGGGTCGAGAATGAAAACCTCGCGACTTGCACCCATGCATTTTCCTCGCGCACTTTGCGCGGGCTAAATGGGGTATCTTCGTATTCTGATTGGCTCATTGTACTGTTTCGGTCTGTTGTCACTGGTCGGAGTAATTCAACTTTGGTTCTGGTTTTTCTGACACTCGATTGAAAACCGATCAAGCTGCTGATAGTAAAACGGAATTTTGTGTTGAAAAGTATGTAAAAACGGAAACTGATGGTCAGTAATTTCATCTGAATGATCACAAACTTGAAAACCCCCTTGAAAAGCGCAATTAGCATGAAAGCACTGCTGATTTATTGTTATAATCCCCCTCCCTAGGAACGCTGTACGGTACTATTTCATCTTGTGTCAGTAATAGTTTGAAATTTGGAAAGCCAGTAGTCATTCGTTGGTCTCAGAGAGACCAACAACCCGACCCGTTGAACGCAAATCGCAAAGCGAAATTTTTGGAGATCCCGATCTGGCGTGAGCTAAAATTGACTTTGGGGGCACTCAGCCTTGAACACACACACACACACACACACACACACACACACACACACACACACACACACACACACACACACACACACACACACACACACACACACACACACACACACACACACAAAAAACCAAGCACACTAGGACAAAAATGCTCGCGATTTATACCCGTGATAGGCCCAACACTTAACGCATTTGCACATTCATATTTCCAGGCCATGGTCCTTAATTTATTGTTAAGCCCCAGCCAAACGAGAACCAGAGTCGATGAGAGTTGACGAGAGTTGAAACTCTTTGAGAGCGCACGACAAACACGCAAAGAAAAGAAAGAGCCTGGGGACGACCCTTGAAAACATAATTTCATCCGGTTCGCGTTTGTAAACATGACGCGTCGCCAGCGCCGTAGCCTGCGAAAACAGCCGCCTCTCATCGCTCACAGCCGCTAGGGGCGTTTCGCGCGAAACGTCCCTAGCGCCGTACCGGTAAAATAATTTGGGCGCAAGCGAAAAGCCTCTGCATGTTTATTTTTAATGCTTATGTTTAACGAGGAAGAAACGGATAATTATCCGAAACGCGGTAAGACGAGAGACTGGATAAAGCGTCGGTGCGAGAAAGGTTACTTCAACATCATAGTCGCAGAGTTGCGAGTTGAAGACACTGCACCAAGAGATGATGAGAATGGACAAAACGGTAACTGCTGACCACGAAACTCTCCATAAACCTCTCTCACGCTGGGCCAAACGAGGTAAAACTCTCGCCAACTCTCATGGAAAATTTGAACAGGTTCAAATTCGATGAGAGCGCTCGAGAGTCGACGAGAGTAGCCGAGAGCGCTCGAGAGTCGACGAGAGTAGCCGAGAGCGCTCGAGAGTCGACGAGAGTAGCCGAGAGCGCTCGAGAGTCGACGAGAGTAGCCGAGAACGCATGAGAGTTCCTGGCCAAACGAGAGCGAGAATTCCAACTCTGGTCAACTCTCCGGCATACATGTAGACTCTTACTCTTGTTTGGCCGGAGCTTAAGGGCTAATAGGGATGAAGCAGCTGTCCATGGTTTCCACCATGGCGTTTGTTTGCCTCATGCTTTTATAATTAATTTTTTTTGCAAAGTAAGCACCTCCACTTGAAATATTGCAATCTAATTTCTGACAGTTTCCTTTTTTCAGTCAAAGATACAAAAGCTTTAATCGTTTAACATAAACTAAGGTTTGACTGTCGAAAGGTTGTTTATCACACACACTCGAACGCTGGGAAACAACCGTCATAAAATCAGTTATAAATTTCATTAAAAAAGCAACCTCACTGTAACTACAAATAGGCAAAAGAATTCAATAATTTAATTGAGAAATTATTAATTTAACTAAGCGATCTTATTTAGGAGAGTTCCCAGCGTTAACACGCTGTTCCATTATTTTTGTTTTCGTTTCCTCTGTTAATCTGATTTTCTTTAATTCCAAAGAAGTCGAATATTTATATTAACTTATGTACAGTTATGACGTTACGTTCTAATGGATCATCAGGCCCCAGCCGCAAAGAGGGGAAAGCTTTATCTAATGCCGGATAAGTCCCTATCCAACGGATAGAATTTAATTCAATTAATACATTTTTACCCGCCAGGTAAAGTGAGTGGCTATCCACTGTTTGAACAACTGGGGCCAGATGGATTTAGCATCGCATTGTACGACAGACTCAACCTGCTGTTCTCCGCTTGCAAAGCTCTAATAGCACCGTGCCCTTGCAAGCGAAACCCTTAAAAGTCAAAGATCACGTTACAAGGCCTTGAACGTTCTTCACGTAAGTAATATACCCGAGGCTTTTTAACACTAATTTTCTGTTTTTGTCACCTACAAATATAAATATAATTTCTACACATCTGAATATAAATTAGGCGAAAGGCAAATTATGGATCGTGTTGGTTATTTCATCATGGGGCCGACTCAAGGGAACGCTTCGACAGCAGATGTTCTCTTACTTTCTTGATTTTGATGCACCAACGGGAGATGATATCCGTCTGATATTACGCATAGAACTCCGCGTAAAAGCGCTACGCTAGAACGAAAAAAGGATCACACCTCGGACGACAAACACCAAAAAAGTCAAACGTGAGAGTGAGTACGTCAGCTGTAAACTTAGTGAAAAACGCGGAGCTAAATTTTGTTAGGCTTTGCGTAAACGTTCTTCCTGATTAGACCACTTCGCGCTTGTTAGGAAATCGTGTCTGCGGTCTTCAAAACCGATGGCTACGTGTCTTTACCTATGTAGAAATCCGACGAAGTCATATCAAGTATCACTTCTCAAATAAACCATGTACTAAAACCGTCCCCGATCACCGATGGCCCTCTAACAACCGCGAAGTGGTGTATAGTTTCCCGCTTGCTTTGAAACGGAAAATCACAGCAGGCGAGCGTTGGAAAAGGTGGGAAATTCCTGATCATTGTGTGCCGTTAACGCAATCAATACCAAATCTCGTAACTTTTCTGACCACGTTAGAAAGATTTTGCAAATACAACGCGTCACCACATGAATGGTTTTGATTTAAAAATGAATGCTATTAATATTAAAAGAGGTTTCTTAAAACATAAAACTGTAAAAACGAACGATAAAATCCGACGTTTCGGAGTAGTCATGACTCCATTATCAAGGAAAATATAAACGAGATCATGCAAATTACAGCATTTAAAGCGATTTTGGCGCGAAAAAATTAACATAAGAGGGTGCGAAGATTATAATGAAGATGAAGATGAAGATTATAATGAAGATGATAATGGAGTCATGACTACTCCGAAAGGTCGGATTTTATCGTTCGTTTTTACAGTTTAATGCTATTAATTTAAAAAGTATTCAGTTTTTCTTTTTTTTCTATACAAACTCACACGGGAGGCGCGGAGCACCAAAAGCGCCGACACATGCATGTAGCCTTGCACGTTATCGCATTTCCTTAGTTAGGCGTGCCAGCTCCAGCAAATATTACAGACTATCTTCTAGTCTGAAAGAAACGAGGACGTGACGCGGGTATGGGTAATTCCAATACGGATATCCTTTGCGTACCGACGCAATTTATCAAGGTTGGTAAAACCCTAGCCAAAGACATCGGACGCCAATTTAAGTTTGAAAATGGCAAATTGACACAATTTAGACGCGCCTGACACTATCAGAACACGCAGGTTAGACGCAATTAAGTCGATAGAATGACAGACGGAAGTAAGTCACAAATTGTGAAAAAAAAATGCCAGTGTATACCTGCCCGGGTGCCTTACAATACTAACACCAAATGAGAAAGAAAAGAAAAGAAAAGAAAAGAAGGAAAAAGAAAGAAAGAAAGAAAACTTGCTTTCAACTTGCGTGAGATTTTCAACTTGATCAGAATAAAGGAAACTATAACATTCACAAGAAGTCACCAAACAGTGCAAGAGGCGGACGATGACTTTGGGATTTCGTTGGGCAAGCGCTTTAAGATTAGTCCTACTGGCTTTTGACACGCAAGTTCTATGACCTGACGTCATAGAACTTGCGTGTCAAAAGCGAGTAGCGACAGCGCGTCACCCAAGCCGAAAATGCTTAGGGATTGGTTAGGGTTAGGGTTAGGGTTAGGGTTAGGGTTAGGGTTAGGGTTAGGGTTAGGTTTAGAGGGGGGTTGGTATCTAGTATTTGCGCCTTATACATTTTTAGCATTTTCGGCTTGGGTGACGCGCTGTCACTAGTGGCTTGTTTGCGTGTCTACCTTGCCAGCCAAATCAACATGTATCCCACTCAGCTTGTAAAAAGTACACTAACGGTGAGTTATTTAAAAAATAGATCCCGAGGAGAAGGGAGCCAGTGGCTAGGCATTCAAAACAAAAAGCCTAACCAGTTCATGTATGAACACTTTCAAACTGAGGGAAATATTCATTCGCCGATTTTCAAGAGGCTTTAGTTGTTGACGTATTGTCTTGAAACACGTGATCAGTTGTTAGTCATTAGCAGCGCCTTGAAAATGTTCGATACTATGAATCTTGGGTAACAGTCTTGGTACATGACGTAATAAACGTGTCGTTGTGCGTGGTCGTAGACCGTCTGGTCTGGCTCTTCCATGACGTCCTCGATCATCTGGCGAGTTTTGTGGTCTATGCTGACCTGGAACAAATAAGGGAAAAAGAGAGAACAATTTTCCCTTTAGGACAGAAAACTTAAACTGACCTAATCATTCTTGATTCCAGTACTAGAGAAAAGCACTGTTGAAGGCTTTCACTGAATGGGCACACTATTGGTACCCAGATCTCGCTTTTTTTGTACCTATCACCTGACGTGCGAGATTTGGATAAAAGGTTATTGCTTAGTAGACTGGAATTATCGACTCATTACACTCTGAGTAAGATAGACAACAACAGAGGAGAGTAAAGCCCAATAGTTTTTATCTAATGATCAAACGAGGGACGAATGGCATTTATCAATTCATTTTGCTCACCTCTTTCGGAGATTCTGATGACAGGTAATCCCGGTAAATCGACTGCGCGAGTTCTTTGACCATGGCCTGATCTGTTTCTTTTTTAAGTTTCTCCACGGCCAACCAAAACAACAAGTTTTCTTCCGAATACTGGGATTTGAGAAAATCGTGGAAGATTTTTACACCAGCTATTGAAAGACAAGAAAAATAAAGGAGACGTTGGTTAACCTTCAACGTTGTTTAGCGCGAACGCACGTGAATATTTCAGAAATCGACTGAAATGGTGGCTGATTTTGCTGCATTGCTATCGCGGAAAACATGCACATATTCTGCGTGCGTGACTTGCAATAATGTAAACATCTTTTTCATAGTGTGCCCTGCAGACGCACCAATACAGTGCTCATTTTATAGCCGCTTTGACATCCATTTTGCCCGCAATAATGATAATTATGATGATGATGATGATGATGATAATTGGGGAGACTAAATTAGGTCAACTCTCAATCAAATCAAATGTTGGTTTTTGAGGAGAGGGGTAAACCGGAGTATCCGGAGAAAAACCTCTCGGAGCAGAGTAGAGAATCAACAAACTCAGCCCACTTATGACGCTGAGTCCGGGAAACGAACCCGGGATACATTGGTGGAAGGCGAGCGCACTCACCATTGCCCCAATTCTGCTCCCCTAAAGTCAAGAAAAGGCAAGTGACTGGGCAGAAAGTCCAAACCAGGCCCGGAGTGGGCCCCTGTAAAGTCATTTCATCTGGGTGTCCTTTATCTTTGCGTAAACTGAAGAGTGAGTTAAATTTAGAATTGTTTAAAAATAGCTTTCAATCGGAGCCAAAAAATGCTTTATGTAGAATTTGCTTTAATCGCCTCTCGTGAGCCCTGGTGTATAAACTTTGTTCATGTTCGTAAAAAACAAATGTTGCGGTGTGTCTGTCAAGTATTGAAAAGAAAGATAGCTAGACTTTCGGCTTCTTCAGGCCTTGTAGTTCTCAAGCGTCTACCAATCGGTCTAATATTATTATTATTATTATTATTATTATTATTATTATTATTATCGTGTTTTCTGTGAACGAGACGTAACAAAAAGCATGAATTTATGTGGTATGGACAGTGCTTGCAAGTAATTTTTCAAACAAAAACGAGACTTATGGAAAGGGAAACATTCTGTGTGGACGGAAATATTCCATTACGTTTTTAGATAGAATGAAGACGTAATTAGCATGAAGTATGAAGGTGGCCAGAAAGTCCGACAGACTGAGTATTTGATCAATGACCACACCCACTATTGGCAAAAGTATAGAAAGGCCCAAGTCCACACGACTTGCATCTTACGCCCCGTATCATCAACAATTCACGCAATTGTTTGGTAAATGAAGCATGGTGCTATAATATTTTTCCCATCGTTTTCAGTTAAGCACGGTGAAATATACTGGTAATTAGAGCTTGCCGCAAATACACTATAAAATTAGGGTCAGCCTATTTCGTACCCAGATCATCTCGCTCTTGCTTATAGCCGGAGGGGTCAGACATCAGGGTACTTAACAGCTACAGTGAAACAGTGTTGTGTCTGTATGAACCCGACGTTAGTCATCTTGATTCTTAAAGAAGACTTACTTTTGCTTTTAAGTAGTTTTTCAAAACTTATTCCCCATTCTTGAACTTCCTCTCTGCTGGGTCTTAAAGAGAGACATAAACAACGCAAATTAACTGATTTAATTTTTATTTATACAGATGTTATTAATCCAAATCAAATTCAATTAGGAACAATTTTAGATAAACATTATGGGTTCGTTTTGGTAGACTGAAAATATAGATGACAAACATAGGATTAGTAGTAATACGGTAAAATAGCTGTTGTTAAATCTGCTTCAACCCCCAAAAACTTTCCTTTCAAAGCAGGTTATTTCGGTTATAAGGAGTTTAAGAAACGAGGACGGGAAGGTCAACGAGAACGCCACAACACAATAGTTTTAATGAGCAAAAACAATCGCTCTGCACGTGCGTTTTACATTTTGGTACATTTCTTTGCCATCCTCTGCAAAACAACAACGTGAAATGACCAAATTTAGGTTTTGGCTAGAACGTGTGAGCATATGATGGCAAATTTTGCTTTCTTTTTCATTTCTTTAACGCCGTTCATAAAAATTAAGTTCATAGAAATTAAGTTCCTGGATAGTTCGCCGACATATTACTGACAAGTTGAACAAATTGGAATAATCGCGAAAGTGCTTCAATAACGAGAAGATATATTTTGAAATGACGTTTTCGTTGTCGTCGCGTCCCCTGCCGTCTACCTAAACGATACCACCTGTACCCGACCGAACTCGCGCCGGTCTTTTCACAGTTCACTGGAGTAGTATAGGGGACTCGATGAGTTTTTTAGCTTCAAACATTCTTTTGAGAATTTTATACGACAGTGTATCGTAAGCAGCAAGGTCGATTTTTAAGTTTTATGTCAGTGATCATGACTTTCAGAATATATAGAGGGTATGCAACCGGATCAGTCGCCAGAGATTCGAATGGCAATGGGTTGGCGGCCATGTTGGTGGGCAATAACAAAAGATGCTAACGAGAAATCTTTTGTTCAAGTGTCTTCATACTCTTTTAACACACTCTCTTACTCTATTTTCGAAAAATAAAAAGCCATGGCAACAAAATACAAAATGGATTTCGTTTTACAACTCTAATCTCTTCAGTTGTACTCCATGTTGAATAAATAACTTTTCCCACGCTCAACACAACACTTCATGTATGAAGGCACACGACTACTTTCTAAAAACACTTCACGCAAACAGTCGTAAGAAGGTTGAAAAATTATAATCATTCTCACCACCTGGGCAAAGGAGCTCAAAGGATATGACCCCCGATGAATCAATTAGCTAAAACTCATGTGACCAGAGCAAAGCGAGGGATAATTGGTTTTAAAACAATGGTGCGAGAGCACATGTCCGATTGAATTAGTTTCGATACCAGCATAAGGATATTTCGTTCGTCACCATAAAGTCTACGTCTCGCAATATTCTGATATTGCAAGAAAAGCAAGATATTGGCCTCTCTTATGAAGAGTATTGTGAAATAAAGTGCTGAATACAAAGAGACTCAAATTTACATACGAGATTACGGAGAGCAGAACGACTTCTCTTAAATGTTTTAGAAAATGACCTTCAATGGACACCTCTGCCATAGTTAGTCAGAAGTTAAAGTCGTGTAGTTTGAATTGCACATACTGATAAAATATCATTAAAGATCCATCGAAACCCGTCAGTTAAGGAAACAGAGAGATTCTTTGCTTTTTAAAATACATCGATCTTTGTTCCTTCCATAGCGATACTGTGTTTGCATTACTTCAAAGTGTATTAAGTGAGAAAATTGCCTGATATTAGAACTTCGAAAAGAGAGATCACGATTGAATTCATTTACGTTAGTTAAAATTCATGGTTTGAAAAATAAGTCAACACTCAGAACGGAGCAAATGCACTCATTTTCACTGAGACATCAAATTGTAACCGAAACCCACAAAAAAAATCAGACCGGAAAAAAGCTGAATGGCCGGCTGAGTTTTTATGAGTACCAAAGAAGAACTCATTACGACGATTACACAGTCATGACTGCCAAACGGAAACAACAGCAAGCAATGGAATTCATATGTTGTCAATTCTTATCTAAAACAGGATGATATTTTCAATTTCCGGCCGACATCCCACGCTAAATTCTCGAGCATTTTAGTGAAGCAACTGATCGCATTCTATTACATGCACGTCCCTTTAAAATAAACTTATTAACATTCTGCTTATGTGGACCGAATCGGCTAAGCATCGAAAGTACGTTTTTTTCTGCTTACAGCGTTCCTTTTTAAAAACAATACGCTTTCTCCTTACGTCCAAATCCTCGGGAAACGTTGCGAAGGAATGAAGCTATTCGTTTCACACGATATAATGGTTTTCGTCAGACCGAAAAATATATTTTGTCTGCTTCGTTACACAATCGGCGAAATACTACCCGGCAAAGAGTCGATGAAACCCTCGTTTACTAAAATGTGTGTTCTCTGCATCGTTGAATGGGCGCACTTTAACAATGCGTGTACCAAAATCAACACGTACAACAACGAAAGCACAAAAGCGGACTTCAGATTACAAAGAAAATCCCAAAGAATATACAACAATTAGAACTTCATTTAAATAGTACATACTTGGGGCTGTAGGTGTTATTCGTCGTCGCACTCTCCATACTTCCAACTCTGAATCGCCTCGCTGGGCTGTTAAGGAAACAGAATAAAGATTCGAAATCCATAAGAAATATTGGTTCACCAACGCTGATCACAATCAATTGACGAAAGCAAATAAAACAAACCAGTATCTCTGCGTTACAGCCTACGGAAACTTTGCGGTCAGGAAAATAATTTACATTCATCAATGACAGATTAATTCTGACACGAAACCCCGACCACAATGACAATCAGCTCTGGGCGACATAAACTTCAATTTGAAAGCGCCCCAGCTGTGAATTTGAGTAGTTTCCAGGAGAAAATCGTGTCTTATTCACACGCAATATTTCTACACGGATATTTTGCCCGTGAAATCGTTATGGGGATGTGGAGGGATCGATGGAATTAACGTCAGAGAGCCTGGTTTTAAATTCCTTTGAATTAATCATCTTAAGAGACTGAAAAAGATTTATGCAGATTTAATTCCGGTCCGTTGACGTGGGATTATCTTGAATGCAAAAAAGAGCCAGTTCATAGTATCTTGAGACTAAAGGAAGGCCAACAATCCGACAAATTTTATGTTTCTATTTATTGACTTGGGCGTTTTCATGCTATCACTGACTTGTTTTGACGTAACCAGTCCGGTTTATCCCTTTTTTTCAGGACAGGCCTGACTCGTAACGACGTGCACTCTTTTGTTTTCGATGTTTGCGTCCGTCATTTTCTTTTTAAGGTCTGGGGCTTCGTCGATGGTAAAAATTTCGGGGCCGCATAAGAAAGCAAAAGACGCCCACTACAAAGTACATTCACGGATGCCAGATGTGCATTACATAAATTTTATATAATATTTTTTATACGCTAATGGTCATTCATCATTTAATGGCGGGTTACCTATCCGAATTCATTCCAGACTAATGGCGGAGACTCGAATCAGTTTTTCTCTCTTCCGATGCGTTTCTGCTTCTTAGGGACCGTTCATTTTTTATGAGAAAGGGGGGGCTGGTGGGATTTGGGGGGGGCCACTCGAAAAAAATTGGCTTGAAAGGGGGGGCCAGCCAAAAAAAATGAAGGAAGGGGGGGGGGGGGGGTCGGACGAAAAAATTAGATTAAAAATAGGATAAGAGATGTTTACAAATGGAAGAAAAATTGTGCTCTTTTATTTATAACAAATATGCTAAAACCGGTTCCAGGGTAACAAGAAAACTTCTCAACAGCTTTTATATTTTATAAGGACAGTGAACATACCATAATAACAGTCTTGAATAGCAACAACTTTCTTTTCATTCATAAAAATGTTGTTGTCAAGCTCATATAATTAAAACCAATAATTTGAGTCCTGAATTGGAACTGACCTCGTTACCAAAGCTTTTCTCTGAGAAATTTAGTGGTAGCGTAGTTTTGTCTGACCCAGAGAGCGTAGCTAGATTTGGAGACAAATTCATTGTGAAACCAAAGTTTGTGGTTGACTATCTCCAGCATCTTGAGGTCATAGAGTTTAAAAAAAAGAAAGACTGGCGGAAAGGGCAAGGGAAAATAGGGAGGCAAGAGAAAAGTCCTATGATGATTATCGTTGGGCTACTTTGTGCGAAGATGCCGCCAAGCTAAAAAAGCTCTGTGTGCCAGAATTGAACAAATACTTACAACATCATGGGCTATTAAAACAGCATCAGAAGAGCAGCAAGAATGACAAAGTGAAGACAATTATGGGACACTTCCTGCAGATGAATACTCTCAGAACAGGTCAAGCCGAAGTGAGAGGCAGCAATGAATCAGGTCAACTAGACAGCAGTGGTGAAAGCAGTGAGGGAGAAGAAACTAATGATGATTACAAGAGTGATGCCCCTGACTCTGAAGACGACTCAAATGATGTCGTTCTTGCTTTTATCGCCTCAGACGAGGAATATGTAGACGAGCGGCCAGCTACAACACGCTCAGGACGAGCAGTAACAAGAAGAGCTGAAATTGACTTTTCATTCTTTTGAGTGAGGATTTGTTAAAAACAGCTTTCTAGTTTTCAGCTTTCTTTCACTAAATTACGTGAAA
>JAEMWC010000137.1:1092500-1135000 GCA_016490735.1 Pachyseris speciosa | reverse complement strand
ACAACTATACAAATTTTCAAAGTGAAATAAACGTGGGCAAAATGAATTATCCCCGTTTATGAGGGGTTTGAGTTTTTACAGTTTGGGGGGTGGGTCTGAGTTTTCTAGGTCTTGTGCTTCGGAGCCGATTATAATAACATGAGACGACAAAGGAGAAGTGTTTGTAAACAGTTTCACTCTGCTAATTAATTTTCTACTCACATTTCACCGAGACGTACTCCATTAACGTTTATGCGAAAAAATCCTACATCGTTCGAAAAGCGTTTCCTTTCTCAAACAATTATCCATCGAAGCGAAAACAAGTGTGCTTAGTTTTTTTTTTGGAATCAATACACTATTTTTATCACCTTGCAAAAGGATAAACCTCTGTGGCCTAAAGGTCACTGTTCTTGCCTGTGACACAGCTAACCCGGGTTTGATGTCTTTTAGCTTTTTTAGTGGTATATATCACGGGCTTTATTTTTCTGTTTCTCTTTTTCTTGTTCTTTTAGAAATATTTTTTACAAGTGTTATAATTACTGTTCTCAATGGTTGAGCTGTATTTTAGAGGAATAAATGTTGATAGGGGTCTAAAGAAACAGACTCCAACACAAGCTAAACACAATGCGTCCGATGTAAGAAAGACAGACTTCCCTCTATTCTTTTGTTTAGCACTAAGTTAGGGATACAATACTGTTTTTTACAAGCCCGGGTTTAGGCTAATTGTAGCCTCTTGTTCTAGATAGGTTCCTGAGATGATAAAAAGACCTACTAGACCTTGATGATAAGTTTCCCACATTTTATATAAAAGATAAGGTTAGATTATTGGTGAGAGTTTAAAATTTCAGCGGGCATTGATTCCAAAACAAATCCTAAAAACGAAATAATGTGGAATGACAGGAAAATTCTTGTAGGAAAAAATACTGTTTTATTTTTTACAAAAACTGGTATGACGCCGGCGTTACCAAGATAAGCGACATATCAAATCAAAATCAGGATTTTTTGAAGTGGCACTAATTTGCATTAAAATTCAGTTTGAATTTTCACTACATACTATTTCACTACATACTATGGCCTGGTTAACGCAATCCCAAAAAATTGGAAAGCTTATCTTATAAACCCAATTCCGAACGTCACAAACGATACCACTGTCAACACCTTAAGAACCAGTTCTATTTACTCCTCTCTTTTAAACACCATCTTTGTTCCTCCCCACTGCCGAAGCCAAACTTCTACGCCACGGATTTAGGCAGGAAAAACCATCCAGAAGCTTTACCTTTAGTCTGGCAAAGTCCCCCGGCCAGTGTTGTAATGCGCATTTGAATATTGCATAGAAAATGCGCAATATAAATGTGATATATTATTATATTATTATTATTACCTCATGCCTTTTGCAGTCACAAATGAAGTAATAATAATAATGTTTCAGTATAAAGTGATTCATAACGTGCTTCCAACCCGCTGACACTTTATCGAGACGGCATTTCAGAAAGCCCTATATGCAACTTATGCAACGCGGAAGAACAAACGTTGCATCACCTGCTAATAAACTGTACACTAACAGTGGAATTCTGGATTCTGTTTCAAGAATGGTGGCACCAAAAAACAAATGAAACAATATAATAACGTTATCCACAAGTCATATACTCTACGGCTGGCATGACAGGACAAAGCATTGGCAAGTCCTAAATTATTGTTTACTGATAGACAAATATTGCATTTTTTCGCACAAGCCTTCGCGGAGATGTTTCAGATTTTAAAAACTTTATTTTGTTCATTCCCGGAAAACTTGAAATTCTAAAAGAGATCGCGACTGCTAACAGAGCGCTTCCGAAATTTTATCGCACGTGGGCTTTTCTACTTTAATCTGTTACGTGTAGTAATGTAGAGCAATGTAAGCAGACGGTAATGTAATATAAGGTTACTACTGTACGAAATTTTTGTCTTGTAATAAATGTATAAAAAAAAAAAACAAACAAACCGTAGAAGCTAAGGGTACAATCAACATACCAGTACCAATCGCAGGAGCAGCAGAAGCACCAACACAAGCAACAGTAGTCTTTGCGTCTTCTGTCGTATATCGGGTCACGTGTGATCTCCTCGAACTCGAGAGTGGCCTTCTTAATGTTCGTCTCCTTCAGGTAAATTTCCAGCTGCGTGTTGGCCTAAAGAAAGGCAGAATTAAATGCAGATTTCTAAATCGAAGTTTTAGCCGGCATTGAAATCGCATGAATCTGATCACTATGCTCTTAATAACCAGTTAACGGTTAGACAATAAGCTTGGGGTTACTATTGGCTGATAACTTGTCGGAGACGTGAAGCCCCGAGCAAACCTTCAGAGTCGATAGAAAACGACGAAGGAGACTAACTACTTTAGCATAACGCAGAGACTGATTTATTTGTACAAAAAAGGTTCCGTAGAAGTGGCTTGTCTCAAGCTGGTTGGTCTGTAAGATTGGCATTTTTCCTTGCAGGTTGTCTAAGCCGGTGTATCAAACATCAGAGCGCCTTGATAAATACGAAGACATCATCTGGTTTCAAATCTGTTACCGCGACATGTGAAAGGGAATGGTCTGAGTCCATAACACATGTATTTTACATAATGACGCACTCTTGCCCGTAATCCCGTTGTATTTTCCGCATAACTTCACCTCGCCAAAATAGTTTACCGGCAGGTTTCTAGGCACTTGTCAAGCGATGTTCATGAGCTTTCGGTTATCCCGGCTTTACCTTGAACTATATCGCTTTGTCTTCAATCAGCTGAATCAGTACGCCAGTTATTCATTTCACTGCCGTTCTCTTGTTAACCCAAAGCGAATTTCACTCTTATTGCTGTAAATAAGTGAAGGTTGCTTTTAGGCAACGACGGAATATGTGGTCTACCGTATTCCCATATTGCCGCGCAAGAGAAAAATCTATCGCATATCACTCGCCAGGCCGGACAGGCCAATGTTTGTTCAGCATAGATTGCAATCGATCTCGGCGCGATTTTCACGTGATGCCACTGGGCTTGGTGGACATATTTTTGCTGTCTGTTGAAAATTTGCATATACTTCGCTTCTTTGTGAAAGATAAAGGAAAAAGGAAATTAAACATAGCAAACATAGTATCCATGCATGTTTTTTTCTGATGGATGAATCTTCCCCTGGATACCCAAAGCACGGAGTCGATGGCGTGAGCCAACGCCAGTTTCCGTGGAAGAAATGACCTCAGCTGGCAAAGTAAATCGAGACGAGAAACGCCATTGAACCAGAGGAATTTTAATCAAGGTTTGACACCAAATCGCTAATGTCCTTTTAATTTGGTCGCGCTCCAAGTTAGATATGTCAGATGAGCTCGTGTCATTCAACGGCCGTTCACACAATAGGAAACGCATCTCTCAGATGGGCACTGAGATCAGACACTTAGACTATGTACACATCGACTTGCACTTAACTCGACTTGTCAAGCCATAAGCCTGCGATTTTTATACATACCTTAAAATAATGCAAAGATCTTGAAGACCCTTTTTGTGTGCCGTGCGTTCTCGAAAGTAAACTCTCCAACAAGCACGTGTATTCCACCGGACCCCGCACGGGACAATAAAAATTACTGAAGTGACATTCCCGGTTCGATCTCGCCACCCAGCCAGAGAAGCAAAGTTCAAATTTCCCTTTCGTATCGAATTCTCTTTTCCCTGGATACAGAATACAGAAACGGTAGCCAAATAACTGGCCCCGGCCCGCCTGTGGTATGTATTAAAATTCACCACCATATCGCTGACTTGATTTATAATTTTCAATTTGGACTTAATTTTTTTTTACTTATGGACTTTTTTCTTCAAAAGCAAAATGAGTCAAGAGAGGATTAAAAAGCTCTAAATTTAGACCAAGGTTTGAGTTTTTCAAATAGCTAGAGTCTGGCCGCCTCAAGTTAATCCTAAAAAATGGCAATAATTGAGCAGTCTGGTTTTAGTGAATTGCCTGTATTGAACAATGCTTGATGCATCGATGATCCGTCTCGTGCAGTTTTGTCCGCCTTCATTTGTCACTACAAGAGCTCACGTGAGGGTCTAGTATAGCTGGAGGAAATACTCACCCTCGCCCTGTCCTGATGTTCAATCGGCTCACTAAAGTCGTAATACCATGATGTATCCTTCCGACTCTGAACCGACTCACTCTGAAGGAGAAAATAAATAGTGGATGGTGATGATGATGATGATAACCGTTATGTACTGTAGGAGTGTGGATTTCTCATAAACCCGGACAGAACACGAATACGCGTTACTTCGATTACAGTCACAGTGTGTTGAATTATAAGTTCGTGATACTCATTCAGTTAATAGGAACACCGAGAAACAAAATCTTAATATTCCATGAATGACCATCATGATCATCATCATCATCATCATCACCACCACCCACCACCACCATCATCATCACCACCACCACCACCACCACCATCATCACCACCACCACCACCACCATCATCACCACCACCACCACCACCATCATCATCATCACCACCACCACCACCACCACCATCATCATCATCACACACCACCACCACCACCACCACCATCATCATCATCATCGCCACCACCACACCACCACCACCACCACCACCATCATCATCATCACCACCACCACACACCACCACCACCATCATCATCATCATCATCACCACCACCACCACCACCACCACCACCATCATCATCATCGCCACCACCACCACCACCATCATCATCATCATCATCACCACCACCCACCACCACCATCATCATCATCATCATCACCACCACCACCACCATCATCATCATCGCCATCATCATCATCATCATCATCATCATTTATTTATTATTACATTTAATTACATTTAATATAGCGCTTTAACTATTAAAATATTCTAAAGCGCTTTACAATATGTACAAGAAAATAAATATATGTGTACAATGAATGGACAGAAATAATAATAGTAATACTGAACTTTAAAAAAGTCAATGTTCCTACGGTGTCTAAGGCTAGATGGCAGAAATAATAATAGTAATAAGGATATAAAATTACAAGAGATTAAGTGCAGCTCTATTTGGAGATAACTTTCATTCGTGCTGTCCAATCATAAAAGAGTGTTCCCATTCCACTCCTGAGTTTTCCCAGTCACCCGATTCCATTTTTACAAGGCTCCTGGTCTACCCATATTGATCTGAAATATAGTACGTTTAGACTACTGTCTTAGTATTGGTTAAAAGGTTTTCGTTTTGGTTTGAAAATGACCAAAAAATGACGGTGTGGTTTGAAAAACTATAAGAATGATCAGATACTTCCCTGCAAATCAGGCTTAAGGTTAGGGTGTGTGTGTTAATATCTGGTGAATGTATGGAATATATACGGGGAAGTGGGTGGGTTGGAGTGGCACTAGCGTAAGAAGCTAACGCATGAACCTCAATGCAATCTTCTTCCCCTATCCTGAGAAACGAGTAAGGGTAACGCGGGCCCTGGGAATGAGATTAAGGCTGAGGCAGCTGTATTAGTTACTTCACGCTAGCCGACTTGAATTTTCAGCTGAAGAATCCGAAAAGACCAAACTGAGTTAATTACACTATCGTGCCTTTAAAATACCGTAAAAATCTGGGAACACAGCATTCAAAGAGCTTTTTTTTGCGGCACGTTAAAATTTAACAGCTCCACAGGGATTCAAAGGAAGTAATCGTACAATTCTCAATTCAAATCTGAATGCGATACTCTCATTAACCGATTCAAAGCTTTCATTTTAGTGGGCTTTTCTGAAAAATCCTTTATAAAAGAGATTAATATTAACAAAAAAGCATTTCTACAGACTGGTAATCAGCTAATAGTTTTCTCATAGGCATAGAAAGTACAAAGCTTTACCGGTTTTAATCCGCAGTTCAAATATATGATTTTCATATATGCAATCTCACGTATTCATCACTCGCGCGTATATTACGAACCAACAAAACGACCAGCTCCCAGTTGGCTTGTTAGATCAGTTGGCAGAGCGCTGCACCGGTATCGCAAAGGTCATGGGTTCGACTCCCGTAAGAGCCTGAATTTTTTTCAGGCTTTATTTTCCCTACTGCTTCAGTAGTGTTCATAACTGCGATGATCTTTTACATATTCCTACTTTAATCCGCAGTTCAAATATATGATTTTCATATATTCATTCTCAGATGGACGGCCCACTGATCAGCGAAAAGTAGTTTCTTATTGTCTTTCGCTTTTAACAGCTGATTCGCTATTGCTTTGAGCGTTAACTCATGGATTCAATAAGTCGGAGATAATTTTGTAGCGTCGGTGTAAGGTCCCTTTAGACACAAAGCAGCTGAAAGGTATTTCTGCATATAAATACAAAAGAAACCTATAGATATCCCTGAAATAGAAAAGAAAACACCGCTGAAAACACCGTCTTGAAGAACAAAACAAAAATATTCTATCCAAGAAAACAGCCCATAATAGGAATTCTGTTCTTAGGATGGGTATTCGGACCGCTTTTGTTTTTCAGTCACAATGGTTTATTGATTTAAAACATACTAAAGCACGCCACAATGAAGTGGCGATTTCACTTATTTGACGGACATGAAAAATTACCTTTTACAGACCTCATTTCCAAACGGCTGGCGAAATTCAAGAGCCTAGCGAAAAAGCCAAAATCTCTAAAGGGCTTTAAAATCAAAACGGAATATTTTGTGTTGCAGCTTTCCTTCACCCAACAAAATTTTGTATAGTATATAAATCAAAATAAATGTTACTGTGTAACTGTGTTTCTCCGAATTCAGAAACGCTCTTAAAACTAAACCTTATTTTACGGTTTTGAATATACACAAAAATTTTTTCTCGTAATTGAACCGGAGTGGTTCGAAACTTGTCAAATTTTATTATAAAGATTTTTTCCTTGCAGGTTTTCGGCCGGGTGTACACATGTTTCATGCCTAGGTTTAACATAACAAAGGAACATCAAATAATCAAGGAGAAGGAGAAAAAAAAATCGCTTTACCTCTGTTGTTAGGCGTCTCTTACGTTGATCCGATCCTTCGGAACTGCGGTAACTGAATCTAGAAAAAGTCGATAAAGCCACTCGAAGATTTTTGCTCGCGAATTCAGCAAAAAAATATTTCCATATCAGGCAGCCGTTGCACACAAAGAAAGAGCGAAACCGCATTGTACTTTCAGGAAACAATAAGGCCGCGAACCAATCACTGTTTCAATTTTTAATAAAGGAGGATTTAATCAGTGCACTCGCCAAACAAAGCGTTGCAAACTTTTTAAGGAAATCGTTAATGTAATACTTGTCAATGAAAGCACTCACTTCAGCTTTGTTTTCAGCACGGAATAAACGCACAGTGACAAACAAAGTGGCAAGAAAGGCATGAAATCTGTGTATTTTATTTTATTTTATTTTATTTCGCCTTTTGGGCGAACAAAGAGAATTTTGAAACCTTTCTTCCCAGAGTTCAAAAGAATGATTTTTAGAGCCCGTTTTCAACAAATTTGCGAAGTTTAAAATGAAATCGGGGTGACTGGACTGTAAGAGGTTGTTCCGAGAGAAAATGATTGTTATGATTTTCGACCACGTGGACAAGATGCCGAACTGAGCTAACAATCGGATAAAAGATGCTGAGCAGTACTTTCCTTTTGTGCGGTTTATTATGCTGCTCGAGCTATAACTGCAACATTTGAGTCCGCAGATAGATACAAATAACCTGATTCTGATCATATGAAAGCTACTCGGGGTGGGGGGGAGGGGGTGCTACTTACTCTGCTATATGCGGGGGTTTGCCCTGGGGGGAATTCTCGACGTTGTTTTACGATCAAAGTTTTTAAAGGATGTCAGGGGGATTTTCTGCCGAGAGGTTCCTCACTCAGGGTACTTTGTCTTGCTATTTTCCCCGACCCCCGGGGAAATTCTTCAAGTTTGCTTGACTGATTTTACAATACCCCTGTTTAGCCCCGGGGGTCGACCGTACGGGGAAGCCGATGATTACAAGATGCGAACCCGCCACGCAAAAACCATGCAGTGGTTGCCATGGAGCTTTTTCACAAAACAAGAATTCATTCAGAAAATCGTAGGCGGAGAATTACTGTATTTGCCTTTCACTGCTAGCCCTTATTTTGCATTTTTGCTCTGTATTTTGCTGTTTACTTCTGTTTGCTGTTTTGTTTTGAAATTTCGTTGTTTCATATTAAGCCGCGCCCAAATTTTCCTTGAATCACTTCGGTCTTCACACTTGCATGGCACTAACGGAGACAACGGAGAACTCTCTTATTTCTTGGGTCATCACTTAAGACTAGGCTCAACCAGCTTAACCTGTTGTTTGACGTATTTCCCCCAACCTCGTTCCCGAGTCTCTCTAGCCTCCTACGCAGGCGCTCTTTGGGCTCGTCACGCCTTCCTTCGCCACGAACGTCTACTGAACTGAACTGCCACTTCTGTTCGCCAGCGGTTAGCCTTTGCTTTGAAGAAACCAATAACGAGCTGCGTAGGAATGGAAATCGACACCCGTGAAGTAATTTCCCCCAAACGATTAATGGAAAATAAATCCCGGGGTCGAAGTCCTACTTTCCACAAATTGGAAGACGAACTATGATTGGCTAACAGTTCAGCAGACGTTCGTGGGGAAGGAAAGAGTGACGAGCTCAAAGACGTCTGCGTTGTTAGAGTCTCTCTAGCTCTCGAGATTACCGTCAGTCAAGTAGGGAAATATGGGCGCTTACACAATTTCCAAGAAAAACGATCCTGATTTTGTTTGGTGAATATGATAATTATTGGCGAAACACTCTGTCATTGGCCACTGCAGATTTTATCGAGTTACATTTACCACTCTTCTTAAATCAACAAATCTTAACTAAAAGAAACTTTTTTCCTAGTCCTTTGAATGACAGGGGATTTCAATAAACATTGAAAGCTTTTAGGACAGGAAAACAGCGATTTAAAGCGTGGGAAGATTTCTAAATGGCACTAAAATCATAAAAGCCACAGCTGGCGGAACTTTTTCACAATCATATTACACTCTCTAAAAGCCCAAACCGAACAGATGCGTTTTAAAAATACATTATCTTGTTGTTAAGAGTAAGCTAACTTGGCCGTAATTCTGCTGTAATAGTGCATAGCAGCTACGTTTTCCTGCGGGAGTTTAGCTTTCTGAGTGCTGGAATAGCTGTTATACTGCGTAACACAGTGTGCGTCAAAGATAGTTGAGCTCTCAGGTTCAAGATCAGACAATTCCTTTGTAAAAAATGTTTTCCCTATGAGTCTACATTAAATATCGTTCTTTTGCCGCGCCAAAATTTCAGTTTTTTAGGTCAAATTCAGACATTCTTACCTACGGTTTTAGGAGAAAGTCCAAAAACAAAAATGAAATGAGGCTTTAAAATATGAATCCAAGTTATGCGCCGCAGTAAGAGGCGCATTAACGTCGTGTAACCAAACTAAGGCCTACACTCTTTCTCCTTCTCACCACCGGCACCGCTACGAACGCAACAACTTTTCGTGTCGCGGAAAGTAAACATCGTTTCTACTTTTTGCCCGTTTCACTTGGCCTTTTAGAAGTATCTTTTCCTTATCAAAACATTAAGGACACGTTGGGAAGATGCCAGCCTAAGCAGCGCTGAACTAGCAAGCAACGTCCTATTGCAGTTGTCAGGTGACAGCTTGGCCTGAGCAAACGCACATAGACAATCAAATCTGATCTTTTCCGCTCAAAGTGCTGGAGTAGAATTCATACATGTGCAACATATCATAACACATGAGTAGTGTGGTCGACTCATCAGTTGAGTCGTACTATACTTATTGTCTATTTTCACGTCAATAGCTATTTACTGAAAAGCCTCAGCATCTTCCCAGCATGCGAGAGCACCGACCTTTTTCGGCTTTTGTTTCACTTACAAAAAGGCCTCTGTAGCACCTTCCTAAAAACAATCGCGAAAACATTTTCCAAGCCTGTATTCAACAAGAAAGAACTTTCAGTCCCGGCCAGTCATATAATCTATACCTCAAAATCAGACGATCTTGCCGAAGAAGTAGAAAACGTTCTACCTGGTTGGGGACGCAACGCAGTGAAAAGGAGCGCTGAAGTAACTCTATTCCAGGGATAAATTACACCTTTCAGGAAACGGCCCCAGTTGTGTGTGGTTTGAACAAAAAACTATTTTAAGACGAAACGGCATGTTTAAGATTTGAAATAAGCCTCCCCTCTCTAATAAGCCCCCCGTCAATGAGGCCTGAAATTAAATAAGCCCCCCAGGGGATTAATAGAGCTTTTACGGTATCAAAAGGGAGCTTAAGCAACGAGGACAGGAAAGGCAACGAGAACGTCGCAAAAAGTGCGTTTTACATTTTGGTGCATATCTTCAAACAACAACGTGAAATGACCACAGTTTTTGTTTGGACCAGGACGACAAAATTTCTTTCTTTTAGCTGACTTTGAAGCCGTTCATAGCAATTTAGTCCCTGGAGAATTCGCCAGCATTTTTCAAGTTATAAACATCACAAATTGGAACAGTCGCGAAAAAATAACAAGAGCGAGAAGTTATACTGTTGAAACGACGTTTTCACTGCCGCTGCTGTTGCTGTCGTCGTTGCTTAAATTTTCTCAATGAAAATACATTCTCAGTGAAGAAAAATGTCGGAAAAAAATGTCATATTTCTTTTTTAACCTTTAAAAGCTTTCGGTCGTTTGTTTCCTCTGAATCTCGATCTAAAAGACAAGTTCCTAAAATCGATTTATATTTATATTGTTTTTCTCTCACAACTCAACACGTAAACACGTAAAAGATATCATCACATATTATCATAACAGGCCTCATTAGCGATATTGCCTACTTTGTTGGGTATTTACTGTGAATAAAATTCTGAAAACTTCCGATATAGTGTATATACTCAAACAAAGGAAAACTAGAATGGATCGTAGACAAGATATCGAATCATTTTCTAGTGCAGTTTAAGACAATTCAAGAAGACAGTTTCTGTCTTTTTTCTCTGTCCCTTGTTGTTCAGATTGGAAATGTTCATAGCACGTGCACCTGTCAATTTATCTGTTGTCATGTTCGCTTGTTGTGCAAATCATTACCTCAATAGTAGTTATGACCGTGCAAAACTAGTTCTGTCCATATTAATTTCTAATGTTTTAGTTTTTGTCTTAACTTAAGGTAATTCATTCATTACAGAGACGGTTCCCTTAATCTTTGCCCTTTAGGGACTGCAGACGTAAGGCACCTTTAGAAAATAAACTTCTTGGTGCTTCCTACACAAGACTATTTAGATTACCAACGAAAGTAAACTAAAAGAAAATAAAACTCTCGAAACCGTTTCCTTTTATCAACAAATGACGAAGCCATTGAATACTGTCAATTGATGTATATTTCATTGCGTCAAACTGCTAATCTTCCTTGAATCGATCGAATTTCCGTATATTTCGCGGCTTGTCAGATACAGCACAAAGGTTTAAAATCTTGAGTAAATTTAATAGGTTTTTCTAAGCAGGTACAGTAGTTCTATACCGAAAACGGAAATCTTAGATTCCAAGAAAGCCACCGAAAGTGCAAAAACCCTGATGTAAATTTCTTAGTACAGTGAGAATGTATTTTTGGAATTAAATTCGAGTCGGTGGGGTGCTGGATTTTATATCTCTAAGTGGTATTAAACGTAGTAATGCACTGATATCCCTTCGATAAAATTTGAAGGAAAATACGTTAATTTCCAAAACATTGTTACAAATTTGTTTCTCTAAGGAGGCACCGGAATATTTGTTTTTACTGGGCTACAGAATGCGACTTTTCGCTCAGTTAATCATGAAATCTGAATTAGATATCGCTTGGTGAAGCTTTCACAGAAAGTCATCAATGTTGAAAATCGCGTTCCCGCTCTGACAAATAAAAAATTAATCCTAGAAAAAAATATCTGTTTATAATTTGAAGGATGATTAAAGTAATCCGGCTCGTTGGTCAGTCGTTTGGCTTAATAGGCTAGGGCGAATAACGACTTCTTCGAACGCAGAATTCGTGAAAAGTTTAGCGTTTTATCGTCGCGTCAAGCGTTTTTTTCGCCTGCGTGTAGTACGCGACTAAGTAAGAGAAAAGATACCGAAGTATTAAAACCCTTTTCAATAACAGTGTGCGAGAAAAGACATAGCAAAGATACAGACTAACAACGTAAATAAACAAGAAAGCGACGCTTGAATTTATGCCGCTACCGGCAATTTGTTGCTAGGACTAAAGAAAATTTATGACGGGTAATCATTTTCTTTTATGAACTGACCTTCCAGCTTTTTGCACTCATCGGCCCAGCGAAACACACAAGTTTCGATCCTGAAAGCTTTCGGTAGTGTATGATTTCCACGACAAACCAAGGCTGATCGTTCGAAATGGCACCAGATCTGTAAAATAAAAACAAGACAAGAACTGATTAAAAGTTCCCGCTGGTGTGATTTTCATTTCATGCGACAGTTACTTAACTGTAAACTGAACGAGAAAAGTACCTTATTCGCGAGATATCAAATTAAACCGTTTAGTGCGACTGCAGTGCGGTTGTAAGTCTGAAAAATATAGCACATGGTGATACAAAGTTGAAGAAACATGTCCTTTCTTTCACACGATGATAACCCTCACTTGATCGAAAAAAAGTTCCGATTGCCACTAATCTGTATGCCAAAAAATGACGTTTTGAAAAGAAAAATTGAAAAGAGGGCAAAATTTGCATAACACAAAATTTTCTTGTTAGGAGAGTTGTTATATTGTGTGGGCTTACCAGAAGAAATGGCGACGTAAATTAGTGAAGGCCGCCTTCAACAGTGCATGAGAAGTCAAGGTGATCTGCTTGTAGTTTCGTAGCCCCACACGAATTAAAAGTTGACGCCGTGCGAGCGAAAGCGAAATGAAATTTGCTGTATCGATGCTATTACATAATGTTTTCCAATGAAGGGGAACTCGGCTGGTTGGTTATTTGTTTATACAGCTTAAAAAGCAAAGTGACAGTTATTCAAAGTACGAAGTAGAAGTTAACCTTTGGGTGAGAAAACCCTCAAAAGTCGCAAAGTGATGGGACAGTCGTTGACAACAGAAAAAATGGCCTGGATTACGAGAACCCTTTTGCGCGAAACTTTATAAAAATTCAAATTCGGTCTTTTTTTTTTTTTTTTTTAACACCGGAAAATTAGATTACAATGCAAAGAAGCTGAGCAAGTTTGAGATATGAAAACACCTGGCACAGCGCGACTGTTTTGACAGCCGGAATAATTATTCAGAGCCGCTGCAAAACGCCACTGTGCCCATTCTTAATTCTAACTGATACGAAAAGGCTTTCATTTGCAGGGCTAAACCGAGATTTCTGCAATACGGTTGATGCCTTAACTTTGAACGAGGTTCTTGAAGGCAGTGTTGCCATGACAATGTAATGGCAATTCTTTTTGGAGAGCTGATAAAATCGTAGAGGTGTGACAGTTCAAATGATATCTATATTCTTGTGTGGTACTTTATCGTGGTGTCGTATATTACCAGAGAGGACAAAGTCGTTCTAACTTTTGAGTCTGTGGATGAAATCCTGAAGTGTGATCATTCAAATGAAAGCTACTGAGCAGTGCTTTTCTGTGGTACTGTTTACTATGCTGTACAAGGTGGTTCTAAGTTTTGAGTCTGTGGATCAAATCCTGAAGTGTGCCCATTCAAATGAAAGCTTCCGAGCAGTACTGGCGTGCTATTTATTACGCTGTACATTGTAGTTGTACTTTTTGTGCGTCTTTAAATGACAATTGTGACCTCTGAAATGAAGGCTATTGCATCGTTTTGGTTTATATTGTGCAAAGCCGCGGCGAAAAGTTCAAACATTCTCGTAGATTTTCAGCTTCCTTAATGGATCCAAAAATGGTGAAAGGGTTAGCACCCTAGTATAATAATGCCCTACGATTAGCATTTGTGAGGGATGAATGTTTTGATTTCCTTAGAACGTTTTGACCAACTCCCAGCGTTTTTGTTCTCAAGTGTCAACGTTAGCGCGTTTACCCAGGGCTCAAGGTCAACCTGTCTTTGTAGACTCGACGAAAACCGAAAATTTGGCCATTTTAGAGAAACCTAAGTAGCATTACTTCCTTGTGAGGCTTATTATGCTATATAAGGTAACTATATAAGGTAACTGTCAGTTACTCGTTAAAGATGGATGTGAAACCCGATACAGACTGTGACTATAGAAATAAAGGGCGTTCCTATTAATGAACATTTCCCGTGACTGTTGTGCACTTGCTTGTATAATGCTGTTAAAATTTTGCTTTCAGTCAGACCTTTCAGTGAAAGCTTACTGACCAATACTCTCTAGGGTTACTATCAATAACACTTAAATAGTAATTTCCTTTCAGTCGTGCTGTTCTTAATGGGCGATGCTGCCAAAATGGGGCCATCCGAAGAAATTAATTCATATATTCAGTTCTTAACTTCTCACTGCAGGAAAGTTGTGCTCGTTAAACAGCCTTTCCCGTGGAGAATTCGTTACACGCTGAATAAAAACTTTTTTGAGATAAAACCGACTCATTGAAAAAGAAGGTTTTTTTTTCGCCGGGTGTAACGAAAGCCTGAAAACTTCTACGAGCTTAAATTTTTTTCAGGCGATTTTTTCACTTTTGAAGAAAATGACTTAAAATAACAGGCGTGTAATATTGCAAAAATATTCGGTGTTGTATACAATAGGTATCACTGGTAGGGTCGCATCTTTCGACCCTTGTGCTGCCAGTTGTACAGATTATATTTCTATCAGTTTGTCTATAAAACCCAAATTTTACAATTTTTGTTTATGTGAAAGCGGAAATTTTCATCCATTCCATGCATCAATTAAAAACTCCCGAAATTAAATCGCTTTGATATAACTTAAATCGTAAAGAACAAAATAAATCGTGTATTAAAAAAGAAAGAAAGAAACGAAATGATATGTTTTAAAACATTTATACATTTCCGTTTACCTTTTTATGGGATAGTTAGGGATCCAGCGGCGAATAACTTTGCCGAAAGGATGCGGTCTGTAGCATTTCAGAACAATTGCTCTTTGCTGCCTGTCAACTTTTAAGTTGTTTTTATGGCACTCTTTGACAAATGTGATCATTGAACGAAGAACTCGACACGTACGTGTTTCCTAGCGCACGCACGCTTTTGAAGCTATTGCGTAAAGGTGTTGTTATTGCAAGCACCGTATGTCAGAATTCTTAGCTTCCACCAATTATCTGGCTGCAACGCGGTGACATGTGACAGTTCAATATTTTTCCTTGTTATCCAACTGTGTATTTAAACGATATATCATTTTTACGGCAACCAATTGGTAATCATACCACGTTCGTGGCTTCTGAGCGGTGTACTTAAATCAATTTAAAAAGTGTTTTTCAACAGAATGATTGTGTGGCACATTTTGTTAGTCTGCTGGCCCTTAGGCGAGGGAAAAATTACAAATTTGAAGAGTGATACTACCTTGTCTCATAAACAAACACATTCAATAACATTTTTCTTTCCCCAGATTGAGAAACAATGGACCCCAAAAGGCAACTGAAGGGATTTTCCCTGTTTTTCTAAGTTAGAAACAGGAATTTTCAGTTCTCCCACGCAGGTGATTACGTGCTATAAATATGTTTTTAATATGGTAATTTTTCCTCGGGTAACGTCTGTTATCAACTTCGTATTCAATTCTCTCCGTGGATTTGTTTCCCGCCCCTTTTGTTCTGATAACAAACCGTCCACACCGATGACTTTTCCTTGAAAGCGGCATCATCAGCCCAAGACCTGCCGTACGTCAAAGAATTACGCGTGATCGCCGCGGATAAAGTGGAAGCTGGCTCCTGACATCTTATTGGCCCCCATCCATCGATCTGCTCGTTTAGTTTACTGACTTCGCTGGCTACGTGTCACAGTGATTACCTCCTTGGCTTTCATTTGAAATTCAGGTTTCTGCTGAGGGGTTTCGCACGGGGGGACTGAACTGATAGTTGGTCCAGTAGAAAGACGTGAATCGCATTAGCTCTACATCGGAGAAAGGTTTTTAAGCAACAACGAATGCGTCTGACATAAATTGAGGATAAACATAAGTGCATGTCAGTCGAACTTATGGGATTAATAACCTCTCTGACTACTTGCCGGTATTGTTGTTTTGTTTCATTTTCGGCCGAAATTGCAAAACGCCAACTGATCTGCTTATTAGGATACTTCACAAATTAATGTGATCAAGTAAGCTGAAGCCACTCTAAAGGGCACTAAGCCCACAAGGTAGCGGGCAAAGATTGAGCCCAAGCATTAGCAGCCAAGGACAGCTGTTTCGGCCTTGTTAGGCCTCATCAGCATGGCATAGCTAATGCTCAGGCTCAAGTACCCACATATCAATAAAACAAGCAATGAAAACGTAAAGCTTGTGGGATGTGGCTGGAGTGACAAGGATACTTCACAAATTAATGTGATCAAGTAAGCTGAAGCCACTCTAAAGGGCACTAAGGCCACAAGGTAGCGGGCATTACCCCTTAAATCTACCAAAGCAAAGATTGAGCCCAAGCATTAGCAGCCATGGACAGCTGTTTCGGCCTTGTTAGGCCTCATCAGCATGGCATAGCTAATACTCAGGCTCAAGTAGCTGTCCATGGCTGCTAATGCTTGGGCTCAATCTTTGCTTTGGTAGATTTAAGGGGTAATGCCCGCTACCTTGTGGCCTTAGTGCCCTTTAGAGTGGCTTCAGCTTACTTGATCACATTAATTTGTGAAGTATCCTTGTCACTCCAGCCACATCCCACAAGCTTTACGTTTTCATTGCTTGTTTTATTGATATGTGGGTACTTGAGCCTGAGCATTAGCTATGCCATGCTGATGAGGCCTAACAAGGCCGAAACAGCTGTCCATGGCTGCTAATGCTTGGGCTCAGTCTTTGCTTTAGTAGATTTAAGGGATAATGCCCGCTACCTTGTGGCCTTAGTGCCCTTTAGAGTGGCTTCAGCTTACTTGATCATATTAATTTGTGAAGTATCCTTGTCACTCCAGGCACATCCCACAAGCTTTACGTTTTCATTGCTTGTTTTATTGATATGTGGGTACTTGAGCCTGAGCATTAGCTATGCCATGCTGATGAGGCCTAACAAGGCCGAAACAGCTGTCCATGGCTGCTAATGCTTGGGCTCAATCTTTGCTTTGGTAGATTTAAGGGGTAATGCCCGCTACCTTGTGGCCTTAGTGCCCTTTAGAGTGGCTTCAGCTTACTTGATCACATTAATTTGTGAAGTATCCTTGTCACTCCAGCCACATCCCACAAGCTTTACGTTTTCATTGCTTGTTTTATTGATATGTGGGTACTTGAGCCTGAGCATTAGCTATGCCATGCTGATGAGGCCTAACAAGGCCGAAACAGCTGTCCATGGCTGCTAATGTTTGGGCTCAATCTTTGCTTTGGTAGATTTAAGGGGTATTGCCCGCTACCTTGTGGCCTTAGTGCCCTTTAGAGTGGCTTCAGCTTACTTGATCACATTAATTTGTGAAGTATCCTTGTCTCTCCAGCCACATCCCACAAGCTTTACGTTTTCATTGCTTGATCTGCTTATTAGCCGTCGGATTGTTTTATGGAACGTCTATAGTTAACAATTAGGCGAAGGGGAGGTAAATAGCGGTGGATATTTGCCGAGCCGACACGTTCACCGACACTGAGGTGAATAATTGTCAGTTTAGTATATACCACACAAGCTGAATAATTAGCGGACCAAAACATTACTTTATGTGAGACAATATATCGACAAGCACGCCGGCTGCTCGGAGGTGAATAGTACTTGATAATCACCTCCGAGTGAACCAATCAGAGCGTGCCAAAAAGCACTATTCACTTGGCTGTGGTATATGCTAAAAAGGGTTATAGGTAGTAGGGTTGTCCACAATATGCCGGCATAATTTTGAGCATAATAGTGAGGCATGAGCATCGAGCATTACTCCAGCATAATAGTAAGAAAAATTCCCGGAAAAATGTCAAAATATCGAAAATAAATATAGAAATACATCGTAATTGGGTACAATCTCGAAATTGGGATTCCTGATTTCCTGTGGAGAAATATACGTGACAATCGACTGCCTCAGACTTCACGACAGGAAACGGACGTGGCCACGTGGGGCGACTGGGAGTCTGGGACTAGGGTTGTCCACATTATGCCGGCATAAGTTTGAGCATAATAGTGGGACTTTTTGAGCATAACAGTAACATTTTTTGAGCATAAAGAGTTAGTATAATAGTGAAAATTGTGAGCATAACGTGGATAACCCTAATAGGTAGCTTAAGCAACGAGAACGACAACGGCAACGAGAACGCCACAAAACAATGGATTTGATTAACAAAAACAATCGCTCTGCACGTGCGTTTTACATTTTGGTACATTTCTTTGCCATCCTCGGCAAAACAAGAACGTGAAATGACCAAATTTTAGGTTTTCTCGAGAATGTGAGAGCATGAGGCTTTTTGTAATATAGTCCCTCAATGACAGCATTGGAATAATTGCGAAAGAGTTACAAAAACGAAACGTTAGATTTTGAAACGACGTTTTTGTTGCCGTCGCCGTCGTCGCTGCTGAAGCTCCCTAATTTCCAAAATAGTAGTACATTTATAAAATTTCGAGCAGGTTCTTCCAGACTAGGCGTGGAAAGATGTAGAAAATGTGTTGCTGAAGCTGTTGAAAAATACAAAATGCGGGAAACCGAAAGGAAAGCCCGTTTTCTTAAAAAATACGTAATTCTTGGTTTTCAGTCACGCGCACGTCACACGCAAGTGAAAAGATAAAATCGTCAACCATTCAATAGATAAAGTCAAGAAACTGAGATATTGTAGAAGAGTAATTAATAACAATATTCCAAAGCTTCAGGGCTGTGCGATGTCCCGTACTCGAGTTATTCGTCACAATGTACCACTCAAAATTATAGGGTTTAGTATGGAAACGTCATGATGTAGCCCATCTTGATGAGCTCCAACATGGCGGCCGGAAACGCGTGAAAAACATCTGGAACTTACTTTGGCTATCTCAAAGGCTTTCTTCTCTTTGTTAAGCCTGCAAACTTTCACATAGACGGTTCTCTTGTCATATTGGCTTTTAAAACCTCAAAAACACGCGGTGAATCAATGTTTTCATGTACGGCGTTTGCTTGTGGGCAGACATCTGTTATGTCACACACTGTGAAAAACTATCAAATTCAAACTGCTCAGTTTTAAAAACAAAGCAAGGTACCGAGCTGAAAACACGGAAGCAGATACATTTCTAATATGTCTTTTACGCGATGAAGATAAAAATGCAAAAGTCTGTTTACTTTCGAGTTTTAATTTTTGATGACGTCATGTGAAAACCAAGAATTGAAAAAAATCGGAGAATAATCAGAGAATAATAATCAGGAGAATAATGATTCATTTCATATATCAGTCACAATAATCAGTCTATCGTCATTTGCCTTACTGCTATGTAAAACGAATAGATTCCATGTTGCTTCGTATCTGTTTGGTTATACATCACATAAGATATCAAAACGGGGTATGGAACGGCTGTGACACACTCGCCTGCGGCTCAGTGTCTAAAAATTTTCTGTTTTCTTAGCGCAGTTTGACATCATCTATAATCTTTTAGGGATTTTAAGCAACGGCAACGGCAGCCAAGGCGGTAGCTAGCCAAAAATTGTTACCGAGGCAATGTCAGAAAAAAAAATCTTCCATTTTTCTGAACTATTATTTTTCAAATTATGGCCTCTTCGGCAGGAACCTGAAAAATTACTTTACGTCTGTGTGAGCAGCCAAATATAATTCCTAAGATACAAACAAACGCACACACAAAAATAAAGAAATGGAACGGCCTAAAATTTAAATTTTACTGAGGCCCCGGGCGTTTCAAACGTCGTGCTACTCAGCAGGAGTACCCAACGACCTTTTCTGAGAATTTTTATCGTACGATGTACTAAACACTAGCTGAGTGTCCCCCTGTCAATCTTCGTTAATATTTAACTTTCCTGGGAAAAAAATAACCGCTCTTCAATGCCAGCGAGCAAAACGTTTGAGAAATAAAATTCCCAGCCAGCTACGAGCGTGTCGTTTCTCAAAGAGCCAACAAAGCTGAAAGTGCCACAAAACACGAAATGCCAGCCAGCACGGGTGGAATCGTTCCAGTTTGCCAGCCAGCAGTCTCGTATGGAAGAAAAATACCCAGCCAGCTAAGTATTGATTTTAACTTAATTTTGGGGGGAAATATGTCAAATGGTTTATTTCGGATGTCAGATCGTCCCCAAGACGGGCAATTGGCTTCTATCTGTATCCCGTGTTGTTTACTTTTAGTTTTTTCCCCGAAGTCCTATCTTCTCGCAGATAAAAATCCACCAAAATACGAAGCGCATGTACGAAAATGACATGTTTTGATTCCTGACAGCCAGTAAGACTCATTACGGACACAAATTCTAGCAAGATTTCGTTAAAATAACCCTGCCAGCAAGATTTTTATTTCAGCAAACATTTTGCCAGCCAGCCAAAAATCGGCCTGCAGAGCGGTTATTTTGCAGATCGGCTCCATCAAGCATTCCTGACTCAGTGCTTAGCTGGCTCGACTGTCACACGACTGTCGCACGACTTGGTTTCAGTCGTCGAATTTAATTCCTTCGAATAAAAGGCTGTTGCCCAATCTTTTACTCAGCGCCGTCGGGTGCCGTAATCAAAACACTGACCAGCCGTTGTACAAAGCAAATTCAAAACGTTAATTTATGAATTGAGAACGACACGGCTGTAGCACGAATTTTGAAACCAGGTCATGCTTCTGCCGTGTAGCACGGCAAGGTTTGCCGAGCTACACGGCAGTAGCACGAATTAATTGAGTTCTACATGGCAGCAGCACGACGTTTGAAACGGGCCTGAGTCATGTAACTCAGTTCGCCTCACACTAGCTACGGCCCTGTCAGCGAACACGTCATGTCAATATACAATTTCTCGTCATTGTAACTCTTTCGTAGTAAAATGTCGTGGTAAAATGTAAAACGCATGGACAGATCGATTGCTTTTGCTCATTGAACCTAATGTCTTGTGGTGTTCCCGTTACCGTTGCCGTCGTCTAAGCGTAAGATCCGGATCTTATTTTAAGATCCGGATCTTAAAAGGAGTGGTAGACTACGAGAAGCGAGAGTCTAGAAGGGGGTGATAGGGAAGAGGCGCCTCGTCCCAGCCTCCTCCTTTTTTCTCCTCGATCCAGTTTCCCCACGTTGTTGATTGCTTGTGCCAATTTGTGCTCATGATTATCTAGAAAGGGACTGCTAGACGTCTAAGAGGAATTAAGAGAATGCTGAAGGCTGGGAAAAATTGGAAACCCTCCCAATATTGCCACTAGTTTGCAATATAAAAGGCTTCACAAGGGTGGAAACATTTAGGAAGGAGTAGGAAGTTTATAACCCCATGTCACCCGCTACGGGACATAAAATAATAATAATAATAATAATATTATAATTATTATTATTATTATTATAATAGTAATAGTAATAATAATGATAATAATAATAGGTTCAGTGTCAAAGAAGCTGGCAGGCCACTTGGAGCAACTAGGAATTAAAAACCGAACAAGAACGATGCAAAAGTCGGCACTCCTCGGATCGGCACATATCCTCAGAAAAGTGCTGGAAGTCTGAGGTCTCGGAATGAGACTTGACTGGATATTTCTTCCCAGGGAAAATCCCTCTGTTAAATTCTAATAATAATAATAATAATAATAATAATAATAATAATGATGATGATGATGATGATGATGATGATGATAACAACTTAACTTTATTTCTAAAGAGTCTATGTCACTACCTGTTTTAGGCGCATACTACCGGTGCATACTTCCCTCCCTCCCTACCCCTCCCCCGCCATACCTCCTACTCATGAAGAAGTTAAAGCAAAAATGAATTTAAAAATGACCGTATTTAATTTCTATTTAATTCAAACAACAATTTTCACAGGGTGCAGAGGAGTATTGTTGGATCGTACGCGATAAAGTCTCACCTTGTTAATTCCAAAATATGTCTACGTTGTACAATAAAGATTGTCGAAATGAAATCCTTCTGAGTTGTGAACGTTTTTCGCTTCCATATCCTTCTTATATCCCCCGATCTTGTCTCTCTCGTACGGCTCCTTCCGCCATGTTTATTTGCATATACCGCGGACCAAAGTATCGTGGGCTTCTAAGGTTACGAAACGGTGGCTTACACTAAAAGAAGAGTAAAGGGAGGAAACCGATTTAGGCTCAATTTTTCGATACCCTGTATCTGACACGAAATTCAATGAAAAGGCCTCATTTTTCGTATATGGTTTGGAATTTTCACTTTTTAGCCAAATTGAACAAGAATTCTGTTGAAACGGTCGGAAAACTAACATTTTCGCCAGAGGAGATTTACGACCTCATCACACCGCTTTCGTTCAATGTGCACCGCAACAACTGGTGACGGAAATGACGTATAGTGTGTTGTGACCTCGAAGAATAAACGTGTTGGAAGTACTCGCTGGCGGTCTCTATTTGTGTTTCGGGGTTCTACAGTAAGCGACAAGGATCGTTCTTTTTCACTCGCGGTTTCAAGGAGGTATTTGTCGAGATTTTTCTCTTTTCAACGGCGGTTTATAAGCGGCGGCGAGATGAGCGGAGCTAACGCTAGTGGTTCAACCAGCGAGTCGGGAGGTGTTGGAAGCATTTCTGTTTCCGTTGGTGTCGGTTCATTAGAAGCACTGGTTTCGCAGACACTTGATGACTACATCGTTCCAAAGGCAAACGTTCCGTTTCAGAGGCACATGTTTCTGCAGATTGCACAGGAAATCAGTGAAACCGTTGATCAGTTTGTTTGTCGGCTTCGTCAGCTTACGGTTAGCCGTGACTTCGGCGCCCGGGCTTCGGTGATAGAGAAGACCACTATATTCGAGATCATGTCATAGACAAGTGAACATTCGACACATGCGTCGGACGTTTTCAGAAAAGGAGGAGACTTTGATGCTCGAAGGTTTGCTGAGAATTGTCGAAGCGTGAGAATTGTTCTAATTATTAGTTAGCTATTGTTTGAAGGGTATATTTTGTGACCTCGTAGAATAAACGTGTTGTTGGTATTTGCTGGCTACCTAGTCTGTCTAGCTCAATTTGTGTTTCCCTGGTGGACGGTTTCGATTTTTTTTTGCCTGCGGTGGGTTTTCCTTCAGTGGAGCTGGCCTTTTGAAAGACAAACTTGCCATGTTTTTATCCTTACCCAACGGGAGGTTACTCTCCCGTTTCCGGTCACTGCCCACTTCCGTCACCAGTTATTGCGGTTCACATCGAACTAGTCACGTGACGATTGTTTCCTCCCTTTACTCTTCTTTTACTTGGCACTTCGTGCCTCGTTCGGAAAGCTTCGCTTTCCGATTTCCGAAGCTTATTCGTTGCCCTTCGGGCAAAGATCATATGCGCCCGCGGCCAGCGTCAGTCACGACGCGGTATATGCAAGTAAACATGGCGGAAAGCCATACGAGAGAGACAAGATCGGGGGATATAGAAGAATATGGAAGCAGAAAACATTCACAAATCAGAAGGATTTCATTTCGACAATCTTTATCGTACAAAGTAAACACATTTTGGAATTAACGAGGTGAGACTTTGTCGTTTACGATCAAACAGAACTCCTCTGCACCCTGTGCAATTTTTAACAATTTTTCCCAAATATGAAAAATGGAAAGATCAGCTACAAGCCGGCAAAACTTGAATATGTAATATAATAATTACAAGTGAATAACTAGTCCAATCGGCACAAACAAATTTATCGAGCTAGAAGACTAAGAAGAATACATAGCCTAAACTTTTATAAACTCTTCAGTATTTCATACCGGCCCTCAATTACGTAATTTGCCCGTTAATCTTTTGCTCGATGTGTGTTTTACTTGACGTATATTTGTTTGAAATTAGCTATTAACTACTCTTGTAACGAACGAACTCGAAGGGCGTGTCAGATGGGGAAAGATTACGAGAGTTCATGAATGAAATTTGTTCTGCGGAATTGGCCAGCACCTACCAATACTATTACTGTATATAATAAGGTGAATAGTTCGCGCGTTGTGATTGGTTCTTAGCTATGATCTATTAGAGGACAGATGCACAGATTACGTCATCACGACCCACTTTTTTCCAGAAATGTGAAAATAAACAAGTTTTTCGCTTGCGTTTTGTTTCTTTATTATATTAAACAAATAGATTCCATGTTTCCGTGCGTCTTTTCAGTAATAGATCACGGAAGACGTCAAAAATTGTTTTTACCACATTTTGACGTCATCTGTGATCTATTACTGAACAGACGCACGGCAACATGGAATCTATTTGTTAACCAGATTTTTAAAATTTAAGTTTCAGCATGTTTCAAGACTTAAAATGTGCATAATTTTGAGGCATATCTGGATTACATCCCAATAAAAACACCATTAGCGAGTCTCGTCCTAGAGTTATGTCATGTTAACATAGCAACGTCACTGACCAACTGCGACTGCAAATCGTGGGTTCAGTTTCGTCATGTTTAAAAATTACCGCTAAAATACGGTACTTGTTATTCCATTTGCGAAGCTAGTCGGCAAAACTGTCCGCCTCTTGTCATGCGAAGAAAACAGTCAAAACGACTCTTAATAAAAACACTTCATGTAGTCTAACACGAACCGTCGCGTGCACGTCAAATTTTATGACTTGTCTAATCTCAACATATTGCAAACAAATGCACTTTAAAAGCCAAAAATTGTAACGAAAAAATAAACGTTAACAATGGTGTTAAGATCTCTTCTTGGTTTATAATAAAAAAATAGTAATATACTATTTGTTTGATAATAATAAACAATAATAATAATAATAATAATAATAATAATAATAATAACGCGAATATTTATACAGGATAACCTATCAGTTCTAATTTCTATATGTTGATGACCCAGTTATAGTGTTCACGCCACATTCTGTACGATTAACCTATGAAACAATAGACCTTATTCATATTCTCAGTAATGATCTGGAACCAGCGTGCACACGAGGCTTAAACGGGGGAATCTTTTCATATGTAAATGTATTCCCCCGCAAGACCCAGTTCAAAACCTAGACTACGAATATGGTCTATTAGATGGCATGACTTGTTACATTTATACTGACGCAAAGCCTACCCAAAAATTCTTTTAAGGTTAAAATTCCCACTGGCAAATCCCCTATAATGGCTACATCTAACTAAGAATTCTGTATCAGAGACAAGAGGAAGATTATCACTGGAAACTTAAGGTAGAAAAACGTAACCATTTAGTGCTTAGTCTTCTTATACGGTTTTGTCAGTGACGCGCGAAACAAGTAAAGTGGGATTAACTTTTGCGCTCATAAGCGACTAAAAAGATCCGAGAAAGGAAAACGAAAAGACGGTCATTTACAGCAGGAATACAGCAAGCTTTTATGATCCAATGTCAAACGTTATGTCCAGTTATATGGTTTGGATTTAACTCGTGTTCCTCGCCGAGAATTTGCATTTATCAGTCATAGTAGAAGCAAATCGTTACCATATCGTGCTTTGGCGTTTGCTCAGAGTTCTAAGGGACTTGATCTCAGCCACGCGAAAATCAGAGTTCCGCCGAACAGCTTGTGCCGGAAATAAAACGTTACTTCCGTTGAGGAAAACTTCACTTCGGCTTCGTTCCATGACATTACCAAAGGAAACTCGCCTCAGGTCCCCTGATCCAGATTTTCCTTTACTTTGTCTCCTGCACGACTTAAGTCCAGCACCACTCTCGAGACCACTGTCATAACTTGAAACGTCACTTCCACAAATTGAAGGATTGCTTCCGCTTGCAAATGATGACCGACTGGATGCGCTGTGATAATCACTTCCTTCTGAGCCAAGGCTTCCTCGACTACGCCGGTGCTTCGAAGTCAGCGGTTTTTCCATGGCTATATCTGAGTGGTCGGATTCGTCAGAGCCCAGGCTCCCTCTGCTCAACCATCGCTTTGTTTTCACTTTTTCTAAACGATCAGATCCATTAGATTCGAGACTTCCTCGACTGTGCCAACGCTTAGGTTTCAGCGGTTTTTCCATGATCATGCTACCTACCTCCCGAAGGTTAATATCATTTGAGTCCTGGCCTCCTCGGCTGCGCAAGCATGTGGGTCTCAGAGGTTTTTCCATGGTTTTCTCCAACTGATCAGATCTGCCAGTGCCCAGGCTTCCTCGGCTGTGCCAGCGCTTCGGTTTCAGGGGTTTTTCTATGGCGGACTCTGAGCTGTCCGACTCTTCTGAGGAGTCCAATAATGAAGCATGCTGGGAGAGCTTGAAGTCCTGGATACTGTTGTTTAGATTTAAGAGTTGCTCAAGTAGCTCCATGTCTTGTCTTCTTAAAGAATTCTGAGGAAGAAACACAAAACGACCTGAGCTAGGAGAAAGAATTGCATCTAGCCTGCAATGTAGGCGTTTTTTGCGAGTACCGTTAAAAATAGCTGTTATTGTAGCAGGTTGCCATATTGGATTTTCAAAATGTGGAGAAGGGGAAGGGGACGTCCACCCCTTGATCACATTTGATTCTCTCCCCAACCGCCTTGTTTAATTCATAACTCAGGATCGTTTGGGCGAAAATACTCAGCCCTCGTTCGCCCAAAACTGCGCCTGTTCTGCAGGCTAAACTGCATACTTTGCTCAAACTTCGGTTTCGAACTTTGTGAAGCGTTTTTAATTTCAAAAGGCAGAACAATTGATCTTGAAAGTCTTAATATCCGCGTAGAAACATATTATTACTATATTATTAATTTTTTATTTTATTTTATGCTGTCAATCAATTTAGTTTTCGTATTTCCTGTATATTACTACATAAACACCCCTTCCATTTATAATGTTAATTCTCATTTGTACCTGAAGAAGGCTGGTTTGGCCAACCGAAATATATTAGACAGAATTTCTATCGGTCCCTGCTTTTATATTCTTTGTTGTCTGTATTACGCCGGTAGATACTCTATAATTCCGCATTCTGCGTTTTTAAACACAAGACAAAGGAACACTTGCAAAATTTTACGAATAAAAGCTGGCTTCATGATGGAAATTGCTGGGGCGCTTTCCATTTGAATGGAAAAACCGGGCAGAATTTTCTGCTGAAAGGAACAGAACAATTTTCCTCAATCAAAATGGAACGGGACGAGCATGTTCCTTTTTCACTGAGTCACTCTTTAAGAGCCTGTGTACGTGAATTGAAGTGAAATATTAAGGAGTTTAAAGAAGGGATTTAAGTGTAAAAACAAAATGTTTTGAAACACCGCCAGACAGTTGACACCCCACAAGGGCAGTCCAGGCTGGTGGGGGAACTGTTTGGTGTCCATCTACTAATTTCCAATTTCCAATTCCAATTCCTCCTTTTCTCTTGGTCTTCAATATTGGTCTCTCTCTTGGTCTCTTGGTCTTCAAAAAAACCTTGAATGAAGAATTACCTAACCTAACAGGCTGGTGCCAAGCCAATAAGCTTTCCATAAATTTTAAAAAATCTAATTTTATGGTATTTAAACCCAGGAAAAAAAGGCAAACACTTGACATCAATCTAGAGATTAGTCGATGTGCCATTAGACGAGTAAAAGAAACCGTGTTTTTAGGTGGTATTCTTGAAGAAAATTTAACGTGGAAACCACACATTGCTAATGTGGCTAGAAAAATATCAAAATCTATTGGCATAATATATAAAGCAAGTTTTTGCCTTCCCACCTCCTCTTTGTGCATCTTGTATTTTAGCTTAGTTTATCCTTACCTTGTTCACTGCATATCAGTATGGGGATCGACCTATCCTTCTAATCTAAATCGCATTTTTTTACTTCATAAAAAGGTTTTAAGACATATAGAGAAGCGCATTCGATGCTCATACTAGTGAACCAATATTTAAGCAGCTGAAAATTCTGAAACTCAGTGATATTTATCGATCTCAAACTGGCAAGTTTATGTTTTCTATTAAGAAAGGCCTCCTTCCTGATACATTAATGAAATGTTGTTGCTGACAAATCAAATTCATCATTATAATACTAGAAACTCCAATGCCTTTTACCTATTTTCTTGTAGAACAAATATCCGACAGTTTGCAATACGCCTTTCAAGGACCTAAATTGTTTAATTCTTTCAATACAGAAATTCAGAATGCTGACAGTTTTTCTCAATTTAAGTCTAAATTAAGAACTTTCCTCCTGAACTGACTTCCCCTTATTTTGTTTATTTTGTTTGTTTGTGTTCTTGCTTTTTAACCTAAATGTGCTTACAAATTAAATAAGACACGCCTTAATTATCATTTTCTCGTTGTATTTTTCTTGAGGTGCCTGTAGCCCGAATAAGCCCTAATGGTCTTCGTCTAATACTTTTCTTTTATCGATTATTTAATATCTCTTGTAGTTTAATATACATTTATTTTGTAATTTAAAACAACAATAAGAGGCAAATAAACTGAAACTGAAAACTGAAACTGAAACTGAATATTTTCTATTTCCCTAAATGAAACGAATCCTTTGAGAAAAATTATCTCTTTTCAAACAACAAAAAATCACCAAAAGTTTACAAATATCCCACAACACAGCTTCTTGAGATGAGCGTAAGGATTTTTGATTGCTTGAAACACGAACGAAATATTAACGTTAAGTCCGTGTTAAGCGACGAAAAAAAAGATGTTCAGGTGGAACCCCGCCTTAATTCGTCAAGGAGCATGGAACTGGTGGGACGCCTCAGTTGGTACTGGATTTTTCGATAACATTCCGCCAAAAACGAGAAAGAGGAATACCTCAAACAAAAGGTATTCCTTTCTTTCGAAAAATTTCCAATAGAAAAGTCTGTTCCATTTGATTTACCATCGCAACAATCGCGTTTTCCATACAAAAGGAAAGGGTCCCTGGTTTTGTCGTTTCATTAGGAAAGAACTGTTATCTTATATAAGTGCAATCTTTACCCGTTTTGAAAGAGCGCAGTTGGTGCCGAATGCAAAATACTAAAATGGACAACACAAACCTTAACGTGGCAAGTTAATGTTGTATTTTCAAACCTACATTTATACTGTGACATTCCTTCTTTTCTCGACCTTTAGGGATGCACTGGAGCATGTGAACAGAAAAGCGGATAACACTCGCGCGTGAAAATCTTTTACAAAGGAACTCGCACGCACACGCATGTTTCCTGAGAGGAACAAGGGATCGCTTAGGAACCCGCTACGTAAGGATGTCCTAATTTTGCTGGTAACGCGATCAAGGAAAATTGACAGACTTACAATCCAACTGGTCCGAAATAAACCACTTTTTGCATATTTCTTTGTTCAATGATCGGCTAAAGCAATTAATCTCTCTTTCGAGCTCGGTTTCCTTGCTCGCATCCTCGCCCCTCAAACTGGAGCTTTGCGGTCTAATTTTTAAATAAAAGAAGCTAGTAATATCTCCGCATTTACGTCAAACTCTCGTGATTCAGGGCACGAACGTGCTTCAAGGACAACGATTTAATTTGCGAAATATGTAGCTTGTTTACTGGGAGATTAAGGCAAGATTTATGGAAGTCGGATCTCAGTGAACCGACTTAAAAAATCTGAATACTGTTTGCCGTTATTTAATGGAAAACAATAGGGAATATTCGTGGAATCCTCTTGCTCTATTTTTCGAACAAAAATAAGAATTTCCGCAAACAGAACCTCAGTTCTTTCAGGAAAAAAGATAATGAAAAATGACGGGCTTTTACTTATGTTCAAAGAACGCCGTGATGTTATTTGAAGCATATTTTAGTGCCATTATGTTTAACTTATAAGAAATGCTCTTTGTTTGCCAAAGACTTGTGCTAAAGCTGAATTGAATCCATGTGTTTATCTTTACAAAACGGCAACAAGGTTGAAAGAAATTTCAGGGAATTAAATAAAATCGAAATCTGCGATTTTTTTCCCCGAACAATCTTTGCCGTGGAAAAGAAAAAAACTTGACGGGCCCCTCCTATCTACGCTCAAAGCGAGTCGTCGTATTTTCCTGTCTGTTTCTCCAGGAGCAACTTAGAGAAGGTTACGTAAGAAAGATTAAAGCGTAGTTTAGGTAAATGTATGCATCTCTGTTATCCGTTACTGTTCTTACAAACAGAGGATCTTTCGATTTTCATGCAGGGTAACTGTACAAAATGGCGCTTTTTCATTGGAAGTTAATTTCATGAAGGCAAAGAGGGCTGATTTTCATTTAAGATGGAAAATTTATTTTCTATTTATGGCTGTGTATACATGTTCATAGCAAACAATGGATAAAAAACAATTCGCTTTGAGACGCAAAGAATGTGTCGCTGTCGCACTACACTTGGCATCAACCTAGCGGATATTTAAACAATAAAAGGGAAACCCCCAGTTCTCGAAATGTCTCTATGCTAATATTACTTATTGCCCCAATTTAGCTACAAAAAGGTTCTTGAACTGTCTTTTATAGCTCCATAAGTTCTCTTCGCGGTTTGCCCATGGAATTGGATAATGATTCGGTAACCACTTGTGCGTCGAGTCCTTAAATTGTGTCGTTAAGTACACCTATATATAACGAGATGCTGCGGCAGTTTCAGTTATGATTTTTAGGGCACTTCTTTTATCAAACAAAAATGTACACTTAAAAATGAATGGCACAAATTAGTTCGCCAGAAAGCGACATTATTCTTGTTAATTACGACTGTTTTGGACGATAAGTGAAAAGAAAGGAAGCCGCGCCTAAATGCCAGTCCTTAACACAAAAAAAAAACTCTCATATACATGCGTATTAGTTTTAATGTCGATTTAATATCCAGCGCAAGTTATCACGTGGAAAAATTTTATCGTCCTTGCAACTTCTGGGAATGAATCAACTGATTTTAGAGCGTAAGACCAGGCGTATTTTAAAACGATCTCGCGCTACAGCATTTTTATTGAAAGCGGTTCGCAGGTAAAGACAAAAGTGAATTTGAAAGAAATTCACACTTTTACAACGCACAAAAATTAGATCCGAAACAAAGGACGCAAAACGCGAATTCTATAGAATTTAACGTCTATTGTGCTTGCTTCTTTATCGCGGCAAGAACAAGGGCTTGAATATGTGCAGTACGCCGAAAATTTTCGGCGGCCAGAAACAGAAATTGGTCGTATTGAGTAGGAAAATAAATGGAACCACAAAATAACGATAACTTTGGTTTCTTGTATAACGGAACGGTTATTAAAGCGCAAGTTTATGATAAATTAAACCATTCTGTCTAAATCATATAAGACATCTCTTTTAAGCCTTTTTTGCTTTTAGCGATACTTAATATCAATTATCAATTATTTCACTCACCATTTCGTGTCGAAGTTTTGCAAGTGAGACGTCCAGGGATCCTTTGCGTCGATTCAGCCCGTATCTTCCCGACTGCTTTTCTTGCGGATCGGCAATTTCCACTTTTCTAGGCAAATTTGCAAGGGACTGCGCTTTTACAATCCTCGGTTTGACTGGAACATTCGTGGGTTTCAGACTAGTGCTCAAAACACTTCGTTTCACTTCTGAATCATTCTCTGGAAATTCTGTCTCTATAAAATCCTCAGTCATTTCGCTTTCCGATTCTCCCATACCGTCGTGCGTAAATTCGTAACTTCCACACACATACCCAGATTTGATTTTATGTTCCCCACTCTGGAAGAAGTCTGATTCCAACGAGTCTAAACACGTCTCACTTTGCCATTGTCCAGGTCTTTCTTCAGAAACCTGCTGCCAGTCTAATACGGTAATCACCTCACTTCTTGGACGAACGAAAATCTGTCTTCTCGACGCCGAGGTCATGATAAGTTTGCTGTATTTCGAAACAACCCACACTCTTACTAGTCAAGTTGAAACCCGTCACTGTTTGTTGCTTACAATCAGCCGAAATCCCAGATCAGGCGGAAATTAATCGAAAAGGTGTGACGTGATCCATTGGAGGAAAACAATACAGCATTTGACCTCAGTGATGTGGCAGATGTCTTTTGTTTTGCAAACCGCACGAAGCAGCAACAATAATCAAAAGTGTTCCTCGACTAAATCCGCACTTAACAGCTTACCGGTAATTTGCGGGAGACTAACGGTATGCAAAAATAACTTTCTAATTTTAAAAGGAAAAAAGTTAAGAGACTCATTGCAAAAAGTCGCGATATTTAAGGCAATTTAAAACTCAATTTAATTCAAGTTAAAAACTGTTTTGTGTTCAGTGAAAGCGCATTCATATCGCACCTTAGTGTGAAATGTTTTTTCAGGTCGAACGCATTCTTGCAATTTTTTTCTTTATGATGAAAAACAAACGCCGGTTTGAATAGTTGGAGCAAAGGCGTCACGTTTAAATCGAGCGTTTTTACATATGAATACTCTTTCGTGACAAAGTGTCTTTGATCCTTGTAAACTAAAATTAAAGGAAAGTTAGCATCCACGCGACATAGCACGATTTTCTGGCCGGGTGCCTGTTATATTCTGCTCTCTCAGTATAGTCCATCATCATGACAGGGAAATTTAATCAAATTTTAGTTTGCAAGGTGTAGAAAAACTGAAAGCACCACTGAAAAACACTACTTTTAAAATACCTTTATTTGGATGGCCCCTCTTCAGGATTTCAACAACAGACTCAAAACTAAGAACCACTTTGTCCTGCATGATAAACAGCACCACAGGAAAGTACTGCTCTGCAGCTTTCATTTGAACCAAGGACCAAGTTTCAAAGACCCAAGTTTCAAGAGTGAAAAGTTTTTAATAATAAAACGCTGATTCATGATAACTGGAAGCCGAATGGATAATCTCATTTTCCAATTATTCAAAGAATGTTTTCTAAAAAGCAATAGATCATTATGAAAAACGTCATAGCTTATTGATACAATGGGTAAAACATATTCGATTTAAGAATAGAAAACCAATATTGATACAATGAAAATAGAAGAATTATTTCGGCGGATTCCGCAGAAGTTTTAGTACAAAAATAGTTCAAGAAACAAAACACATCGGCAATTCGGTTATGATTTAAGCTAACGGATATTGAAAAATGTCCTTGTCGAGAGGAAAATGAATTTATTACTGATTAATTTAAGAGATGGTAGCGCTAAATTTCCGTCATTTAATGTGGAAAATAATGGTGAGGTCAGAACCGTTTGATTCCGTTTCAGTACGGTCTTTGTTAATGCACTAAATATTACGAAATGTTCAAAATTATTAAAGCTTTGTCAATTCATCACTGATGATCATGAAGAGAAAGTTGTAAAACTGTATCGTCAGAAATGCTAAGACACTGCCTTCTTTCCAAGAGCTCGCCTGGCGTCTCCTACCTTCGTGAAAACAGGCCCTAATAGGAAAGCCTGGTGATATTTCGGCCATAAAACAACATCAAATAACAACTTCCTGCATGGATAAGTTAAGACTGCGTTCGCCCCCGGGGGGAAGGGGGGTATTCCCATAAATTTGGGATAGGTGCCGAGCCTCCCGGTTATCGCTCGGGCAAAGAATTGTCTTACTGTCAGGTAATGCAAACAAAAATAAAATTTCACTGTCCAACGTACATATGCCATGTCTTTCAGTACTGAGACTAACGTTTCACGACATACGGATTGATTTCTGAAAACCCGAAAGACCAAACTGTGTTGAGGTTAGTTCAAAAACAAAGTCTTTTTTTTTTTATATTTTCAAAAAAAAAATTGAAAAAAAAACCCCACAAACAAACAAAGAAATAAAAAAGTCGAACTCTGTTTGTTTTAATTTTCCTGTTTTCCTTGCACATGGTGGACATTTAAATATTCAAATTGCAAATTTTCTTTTTAATTATATTTATGATCTTCTGTCACCTTCCACATGCGACAAGTACAGAAACGCAACATCAGTGCAACATGGCTTCCCGCAAGCTACCAGCTTGTTCTTTCAACTAAGCGTTCAAGCTGCGTGCTGACTGAAATAACGACTCAGTCTACTTGATGCTGTAATATTGGAGACTTCTGCGATGGAAATCATCAGCCGTTAATCACGAAAACACGACTTTCTGGACGAACGTTGGACGCACGTGCTCAGTGAGAGCCGGGTAATATGCAATGAAGTCGGTTATGTGGTTTCAACGTTTCTTTGCGAGGTAATTATGAAGTTTTGCTTTGAGGGAGCAATTTTATTGCATTTCACCAAAATAGTCTTGTATTTCTTTACAAATCAGTTGGGATTACACAGATTACATATGTCATTCCTCAGTCTACGGTCGTTTCGCTACAAAGTCGAACCGATTCGCTACGAAGTTGTTTCGTTTCAGAGTCTCGTTCTAAAAGTTGAAAAGTGAGTTTGGCTGAAGACTTGGCTTATTTGTTTCTTTGTATCATAGTGCTGGTGGTGTTGCGAGTAAATCCAGTTTAAATGTTCGAGTATTTATCAGTTTTAAAATGCAGCGAGAACCAAAAGTAAAATATTCATAAATTCCAACGAGAAGATGACCTGTTTACAGCACCTTCCCGCCGGAATTTGTGAATATTTTACTTTTCATGGTCGAGGCTAACGCTGTGGAAATGCGTTCTCAGTACTTTTATTCAGCAGTCATGGCGAACTCGAAACTGGACTATTTTAAAAGTCAACCTCGTTCCCGGGGTCTCTCCTCTTCCCACAACCTGGAGCGAGAGGGTGAGGGAAGAGGTTTGTTGTTAGTTCTTGTTGTACCTACTGAATATATTCTTTTTAAAGGTTCATGTCCCTTCATAATTCTGTACAGCCGAAAAACCATTGTTGAGCCCAAAAACTTCAAATCTATGATCATGGACAAAAGTGTTGACACATTTAAGCAAAACCAACGCCTTCCGTAATTGAAAGAGCATCTTTTTTGTCGATAGCCTAACCCCCTCTCCCCCTTTTCAGTGTTGAAATACTCTCTATTGACATGAGTTACAACATTGAAAGGGGAGGAGTGGGTCGAAATGTGAGAACTGGAGATTGGAAAACTCTCGTGTTATCGGAAAAGGTGTTTTTCGAGGAGTCTCTCAACTACTTTTGTCCATGATTGCAGTTTATTCTAACAGTTCTCTATAAGTTTAAGGAGGGACTTAACCTAAACACCGTTTTTGCGTCGCTTAACATGGATTTGACGTTTTGATCTCTTTCGCATTTCATGCAATCCAAAATCTCTATGCTCATCCCACGAAGCTGCATTGTGGGATATTTTGCGAATTTTTTGGTGATTTTTGGGCATATTTGGGAAGAGATAATTTTACTAGAAGAATTAGTTAAATTTAGGGAAATAGGGAATATTGAAGATGTAATGAAGGTTTAAAATTGGAATTTGAAGTGGAAAATTAGTAAATGGACACCAAAACAGTTCCCCAGCAACCTTCAGTGCCCTTGTGAGGTGTCAATCATTCTCGTCCCCAGAGCCTTCGTTTCTTTTGGTCACGTGGTTGGAGAAACGAAGGGCTCTGGTAGGAGCAATTACCGGATGTCCGTAAATCACGGACATCTGGTAGCGCATGTCATATAGCCAAGAATGTATTTGCTCATGCTCAGATACGCATCCTCAGGGAGTCCTCAGGGAGGGAGTGACAGTCCAGCTATGGCTTTTATGATGGCTGGCTTGAAAGCTGGTTCGGCGAAGCTTTGAACGAGACTAATTTCATTGAAATTAGAAAATTTACTAAAGGAAAAGGGAACAACAACCTGCCTTGCATGCAGTAGCTGTACGGAAACGAGACTGGCTGTGTATTTTGCCCACGGGGTTTCGAAAATCGCTGATATTGCAGCTTCTCTCGTTTGTGGTGGACCATAGATATTTATACGGTTGAAAGCAGTTGTGTTCTTGTAGTTTCGCCACTGAATGTGCTCATTCCCGACCAAATTGAAAAGTTGAAGGCACTACGTGTTGGCTTGAAGGGTTATTAGCAAGGTAACAGAGAGAATGTCAAATTCCCTGGTTGAATTGTGCAAAATATATCTCACCCGTAACGGTGAATACAAACGAGTGGCTCTGGGGACGAGAATGACAGGAAGTGCGCAGTACTTCATCACTTAATTCTTGTTGCGCATTCATTTTTTGTCAGCCAACGAAAAAAATCGAATTTTTTGGCGCGTCCAGAGCCACTCGTCAACGACATTTTAGGACGAGTGGCTCCGGGGACGAGAATAGGTGTCAACTCTCTGGTGGTGTTTCAAAACATTTTTGTACATTTTAATCCCTTCTATAAAATCCTTAAAATTTCACTCCAATTCACCTTAAGTCCCTCCTTAAATCGATTTATTTCCCTTTTACAGGGTGTATAGCGTCGCTATCGCTCCGAAAAAAAGAGAAGAAACGAAAGGACACTAAAGCAAAGGACAAAGCCAAAGAACCGCTGGATATCTCACATGTTGGTAAGTTAGGTTACTTAGAAAAGAAATGGGTGCATAATGAAAAGATTTTCTCTACCGGAAAATAATCGTTTGTGAATTTTTTTTGGTGAATATTTTTAGCTTTTTTGTTGGTTTCTTTCTTTTTTCTTTTCTCTTTCGCATTGTTCGTGTTAATTTCCAAGTGCGTGATCTTTTTGGGGGATTTCTCGCGTCATTTTTGTTCAGAGGCAAACATTGACAAGAACGTTTATTCTGTTCACACGAAACGCTGCATTGCATTGATTCATAATTTGAGTCTAAATGATGACATTTTAATAAGAAATGTTCTTTCTTTTTCGTGAAGATGTTGTGTGTCGTATGGATATTTGCCATAACCACAACGTATTCGGTTCTTGCTTCGATTCAAACACCTATTGAGTCGGTAAGCAACGAGGTAATGCCCCTCGGGGGTACTCCCAGAAACATATTGGGTGGCGGTGTGAGGCCCGCTTCCCGAAACCCTTACCCTATTTCAGACCAAAATTTGCGATTTTCCTGTCCCTATTTCAGACCTGTCCAAACATTCGATACCCTATTTCAGACCTGCCTGATAATCAGTTTCCTAGTTCAGACCACTGTTAAAAGCAATGTTTATGTGATTTTAAAACATAAAAAAATATAAAAATTTTCCTGTACTCAGAACACAATTAAAAGACTTAAAAAAAGTGGAATATTTCGTTCGGATCAACCGAACTTCGTCAGCCACAATGTAAATTTGAAAGTTAAGAAGGGTTATATAATGGACCCGAGGAGCTAAGATGGTGTCATAGATTCTGGCTAATTCGAACCCATTGTCTCTGTTCAAGGAGGGCTTACGTAATCTTATCTCAATTGCCTCCCTTATGCGGCGTTTGAAAGTGCTACTTTCCGTGGCAAGAACTTTTGTTTTACTGGAATCCACCGAATGACCTGTGAGGTGGCAATGTTCACGAACAGCTGACGAGTTTGTAGAAAGATGTTCCTTTACTCGAGTTTCCAATAAACAACACGTTTCGCCCACATAGCTGTTCGTGAACATTACCACCTCACAGGTCATTCGGTGGATTCCAGTATATAATAGATAAAATTAATGAATGGTCACACTTAACGATTTTATCTGGGAAGCGGCGAAAAGCTCAGTTGAACCACCTTGCACAGCATAAGAAACGTACTGCTCAATGCAACAACAACAAAAACCTTTATTTAATTTAGACACACTAGTGATTAAAGCAATAGATTTGCTTGTGGGGCCGTGTATCTATCTAAGAATTAAAAACATGCATTAAGAATTAAAAAATAAAATTAAAAAATTAAAATTAATATCCTTTCACATCCCAGTCCAAAGATCCAAAAGTCAGAATCATTGAAGTACGTACTGTTCATTAGCTTTCATTTGAGTGCTCACACTTTACGATATCATTCACAGAATCAAAAACTTGAAACAACCTAGCACATGTTAACCGAGCAACACAGTAAAGCCGTTCCAATTCACTGCTGGAAAACATTGCCAAAACCGGCACGAGTAATGCAATCCTGAGATTAACGAGTCTTTAGTTTAGTCATTCAGGATTATACTCAAACGGGTCTGGAACAGGTTTCTTTTTTATTACCTTTTAAAAAGATGGAAAAATATTATATTCGAAGTGGAAACAAGATAGATTTTTTAAAAATAACACGTAAAAAAAATGTTTTTTCGAAGCACTAAATTTGATCGATTGTACTGTTTCTCAGTACTGCTAGCGGAACACATGTTCAGGTTGGAGTTGAAATTTTTTGTAGCCCAAGTAAAATACTCTAGACAATTTACAAGAAAGAATAAAAGAAAATTTTTCTTTCTATTAAACATTTGCTAAAAATAAAATAAAAAAATAAAAAATAAATAAAAAAAAAAAAAGAAGAGAATCGACCGGCGACGGGGCTTGATCGCCAAGCCCCTCCAGAGCTACTTAAATAAACGACGGCAGAGATGAGGCCGTCGTATCATTGTGCAAGGTGTAGTTTTTACCACGAGGCCACCAAGGCATGCATATGAAATGATGGTCAAAATTCAACAGAAATAGGTTGTGAGGCTGTGAATTTATTCTCGTTAATTAGCCAGGTAATGTTTTATTAATTAATCCGTGCTGTGTCGTTGCCAGTGGTAACATAGGTCGTGCAAGCGTGCAAATTGTGTAAATATAGACAAAAATGTTTAAAAATCATCCATCGCGGAAAAGCAAAAGTTCCGCGATTTCAAGATGAATTTTTTTACGCAACTACTCAGCGAAATATTGCTGTGGCTATTTATTTCGTTTCGTTTCAATCTAAGGCCCGGTTCTTACATTCGTCAGAAATTCGACGTCTGAATTTCTGCTGGTCTTGTCGCATTATCCGGGAGAAATGCGGCACCGATTCAAACATTGAATTTCTGCCGTGTTGAATCTAATACATAATTTACATACCAGGCCTAAGAAGTATGTATAATTTACGGGATGGATTAAGTGCGGCACTAGTGCGACGTATGAATGAACAGTTGCATTTATGCAGCACTTAATTGAATTAAATTCGACACGGCAGAAATGCGACGTATGCACCGGGCCTAAGTGTAATAGTCTTGATTAAAACTGAAGACACGTCGGTATGCGTAACATTTATTTATGCCGAAAAATATTCAAGTATTCATTGTGAATTTCGAACTTAACTGAAAACTTTTGTTTACGGCAGCCAAAGAAGCGAGTCCACCATTCGATAGAATCCAAATTCTAATCCATTAAGCAGCACAAAAACGGCCGAACGTTGTAGAAATGCAATAACTACGCAATAAATAAAGCAAATATCACGAACAACGATTAGGACATTGTCTTGATTTGCCCTCATATTCTCTCAACTATCACATAGAAATACATGAAAATAACTGGGGAGAATTTTGATAATAATCAGTTTAAATAATAATCAGTTTAAATTAATATAGAGGTTGCTTGTTGGGTTACATTAAATCAAAGTTGTTTTTTTTAGTTGTGAATGTGAAGTCGCCTCAAACACATGATGATGAACACACCAAACCTGGGATCAGGAGAATAAGCTCAACCAAGCAAGAAAGAAAGAAAGGGAGAAAAGCTACTAAAGGACAGGGCCAAGACTGAACATCTCTTTATTTCGCGGATACATGTTAAAAGGTAGAAAACTTAACTTTACCATCGGACCTTTGTGATAGAAAGAATTTCCAGAATAAGAGCTGCCTAACTGAAACGCCTCAATTTGTAAATAAATTGCCAAAGTGTGAATCAACATTAACATTCAAAACAAAACAACTGAATTATTTTGCTTTCTGGGAATTTTGACTTCATGACATTTGACCTGAACAAGCTCACTTAAGAAAGTTCAAAACGTGCGTGCTCTTTTATGATACAACTTGTCACCGAAAAGAAAAATTCGCTTGGTTAGTTTGATGAGCTTAGGGTACAAATTTCACTATTACATTGTCTATCGTTCAAACGTTCCCTAACAATTCAACGGTCCAACAATCTCATTAGTACAGCTTAGTTATCTATCAAAAAAAGTTTTAAGGTGGCCAAAACTTAAAATTTTTCAGAATTTTGACGAATGCTTAAATGCTTCAACAACAGAATTAATCAAACTTTTTCGTTAGCTAACTTGTTTCCTTAGTTGAAAATAGTTATTCTTGGACGCTTACATGTTCCCCAGGGTTAGTTTTTCAAGCGTTTCGGTTTGGCTATTAGCGGACATTGTTTTGTTAAGGACTTTTCCTTCTTTTAAACTAGTTCAAACATGGCGCGAAATTGAACATTTCTGTGGAATTGCAAATTAAATTCAACAGTTATTCAGTTTTCTGTCAATGGTTTATGCTCATCACCTGATGGAAGAAGCTCAGTCGAAATTACTTTGTTTTGTACATTTGGTTTAAAAATTGGCGTGTATCTTATTTTACTATTTCAGTGCTTAAAGTTAACAAATTTATGTACTCATTGAATTACTCAGAAATACAACATTTCATGTCTTTGCAAAGTGTCCGAACATTTGCTTGCTTTTACTGTGATTCGAGACTTATTAATAAGCATTTAGATAAAAATGTCTGATTTACTCTTGCTTTCTTCTCATACCGGTATATTTCAAAGCAAAAACTTAGTTATTGTTGAAAGTCTTCGAGTTAAACTTCAGTGCTGATTTATTCCACAAGTTACAACTTTTGTTAACTAAAGCAGTTTATTTCTCTTCAATAACTTATCTTATACTTGCAAATATACAACTTTCGCATTAATTAATTATTCGTAAACATGTATTATCAATTATTTAATAAAGAATTCAAAAAATAATTGTTTTATTTATCATTAATTTGAACAGCAAAAGGGGCCTGGTAACTAGTCATTTTGTAGGCTCTCTTTTCGGGTTTTTTGCCTAGGAGAGGTTGCCGGGAAGAAAAAAAGACCTGCGCTTTCAACACGGGTGTAACACAAAGTCAAAATGTAACTTAGCTTTCGAAGGGCCAAATCCGTAAAAGCCACAGATTTTTCCCGCCAAAAGACTTAGTAATTTTGACTCCTTGGTAGGACACCACATCAAAAGCACAGCTCCCCTTTTCCTTTTAAGCAAACGAACATAGGCAAAGATATGAAGAAAAATAGTCTAATAACTAGTTACCCTTCCCCTTTAAAAGCGGGTTAGTCCTTTCTTACACCCATGCCCACAATTTTATTGGCCTTGAATTGCATGGTTTAACTTTAAAATTTCGCATAGAAGACAAACTTCGATTTTCTTCATACCACCGTTTTAAACTGTATCCAAAACAAAATTTTAAACTAGTATTGCGGGTAAAAACAGTAAAGGTAACGAAAGGTTTTTATGCCAAATAAAGTCCATTATCTGGAAATTTTCTTGGAAGTTTTATAATGAAACTTCTCTTTTTCGCCTCCAAAAATCTGTATTTTATGAACTCGATTAAATCTCTAATCAACATCTCCCCAACAATGATAAGAAGAAGGGGTGATACGCTTCTGTGATAAGTAAATAAAATCGCGCTTTTTAGGGGATAGGACTAAATAGTCAAGAGCCCAGATAAAAAGCACTATAAAGCATAACCAGGAATCAACGTCAAATTTAAAAAAAAAACCTGCGAACATAACTTGCCATGTTTTGAGTTTTGCGCCATGTCAATTCAGCCAGTGACAGTGACAAGTTTGAAATACTTGGCTTGAAACTTGCTAGTTGTTTTAGCATTGAAACCTGAATATTAGCTCTAACAGGCGTTCAATTACCTGGGCCCTTACTTACAGTTATTGTAATTTACTTTGTCGGATAAAACCGGTAAGCCTATGCGACAAGACCGCTTAGTGATCTGGTTTTCTTATGAGTACCGCCCCCATTCCCCATTTCGTGTTTTTGAATTCCAAAAAAACCAGAAACTAACCTCAAGTACTCAAACGATTCCCTAAAAAACGGTCTTTAATATATTCCTGTCTAAGTTTGGTCTGGTTTCGAGTTTTTCTATCGTACAGCTGTACCTTATTATAATCGTTCTATTTCACCTTCTGGTTGTTTTATGTATGCTACAAAAAAAAAAATCGTCGCTAACTCAATCGACTCTGTTATTCCGGTCATCATGTCTCGCCTCTTCCACCTTCCGTCTTTTTTGTCTAACACTCATTTTTTGTCACTCTCATTCCTCCATCATTTGCTGTCATTACCACCAGATTTCTCTCGCCACTCAGTGTATAGTATGGCTGCTTTTTTGTTGCACGTTACAAATGATCGTTTTTTCATTTCCTTTTCGTCTCCTACGTTTTCACCCGCGTCTTCTGCTTTTCTCTACAATTTCAACTCGTCTCGTCTGTCTGTCATGTTTTTCCTACAGTTTTACTGTCGTTCTGTAATGTCTGATCTTGTTTGTTTATAATCGTGTAGTAGGTTTTTATTGTTCCTCTACCTTTCTATGATCTTGCCACTGTGTAGATTTAGTTTTAGCTTTCTATCAATGTTTTGCAGTCGTCTTTGTTTGTTTGTTTTGTCCCTAGATTTTTACTCAATTTACGGTTTTGCTTTTAATTCCCTTGTCTATGCTTGTCAAAAAGGGACAAAACAACAAGATTGAATATGTATACCAAGAAAGATAAAGATATAGGAAGACGTTGAACATGTGTATCAAGAGACTTACATATACACCAAGATTCATTTTCTTATATCAACCCCTCTTTGAGACTTTTCAAGTGATGTTATATGTATTTCATGATGCATGATATATATAGATCAAGATTTCCCA
>JAEMWC010000137.1:1072500-1087500 GCA_016490735.1 Pachyseris speciosa | reverse complement strand
CGCTCACCGCAGAATACGAACTCGTTGAAACCGGCGATCGTGAAAATTAAAGCGTCCGAAATAAAAGGCATTAGAATGACTGAAAATAAATAGATCCATCGCAAGATATTTTTTATAAAAACGTCTGACTGGGTTTTGAGTAATAACTGAGGAAGGAGTCATTTTTCCTGATAGCTACAAATTTTCTTCCTAGTTTCTGTCCGATCAGAAATTTTGGGTGAAAGCAGCGCAAACCATGTAAACCGAGTCATGTCAAATGGTTCCACTGTCTGACATCAATTTGACTTTTTCAATGAATGTTATTGAGCAGTACGTTCCTGTCGTAGTGTAATATGCTGTACTCGATGGGTCTAACTTTTGAGTCTGTGGATGAAATCCTGAAGTGTGACCACTAAAATGAAGGCTTCTGAGTAGTACTTTTCTGTGGTGCTCCACGAGTTGTTCCAACTGTTTATAGTCTGCGGCAAATGGAATCCTAACCGCGTGACCACTCAAACGAAAGCTACTAGCTGCTACTGGGCAGTATTTTGCAAACTGTGCTGATTAGCATCTTATACACGGGTGGCCTGTTCTAACTTTCAACGCTACACACGAGATCCTAAAGGATAACAGGAGGTGGGTCTAACTTTTACGCCTGTGTATTAAATCCTAAATTGTGACCATTCAAAAGAGTGTTAGTGTACTGAGCAGGACTTTCCTTTGGTATTGTTTATTATGTTGTACAATGCAGGTCTAACTTTTGAGTCTGTAGATAACCATTGAAATGAAAGCTATTGAGTAGTATTTTACTTTGGTGCTGTTTATTAAGCTGTAAGAGGTTGCTCTAAATTTCAAGTCTGTGTTCGATCTAATTGAAAGTTATTGAGCAGTCGCTTCCTGTAGAGCCTTTATTCTGCTGTACAAGATGGATAAATTTTTTTATTCCGTGCATTAAATCCTTATAATTGCAGCTGTTGCGCCAAATTTTCTAATTTGCTTTTTAGTGCTACAAAGATTTTCCAGGCTATGGATGATGTCCTTAAGTGAAACAATTTGACTGAGCAGTCAACCTATAATTTGGTGGAAGTTAAGAGGTCTCTTTGATTGTGGCGTTTTTGTCTTGTAATTTCTCAGAGTAAAATGCCCTCAGTCAGACCTTCTTATAAACAAAACTACAAGACCATGGCCCAGGCGCTCAAAATGCCAGAGTTCAGAATTTGAAATAACTTTGTTCGTTAATTTTTAAATCCGTTTAACCTCGTTTCCTCAATTTACCATTGTATGCCGCATTCTTTGAAGGAAATACGTGCACCTACTTTTGCTAACCGTTATAGGCAAGCGAAACTGAACACGTTATCTAACTTAAACTTTGTCTGGCTTTTGAACAGCTACTCCGACCATGAATGCTAAGAGTGCAACCTGAAGTTTGCAATAATTTAACTTCACTAACAACTGATTCTTGTCGTCTCCCGTCCGTAGTCTGCAGTCCAGTGCAATCCAATCTGTTCGTGAATACTGGTCTTTCTCCCTGAATTGTAGATAAACTTCCCAGCTTAAACCAAGGAAGAAAAAGATCCATTAGTTCTTCTTCTTCCGGAAACACTTGAAAACCTCTCAACTTGATATTAACCGCTGTGCCGGACAAATTCGCAGGAATACATTAAGCTACATTAGGCAAATTGCAAAGCTGCCCTAACCCTAACATATTGTGGAGGTTTTTGGTTAATTTTTCAAGTGTGAGAATAGTTCCAGGGTACACGAATGAAATACCTTGTACAAACTCATGAGACCTCGATGATGAAGAAATATTAATGACCACACGTGCATTAACCCAATTAACCCACCTTTAAAAGGACTCAGCTTATGTCTTCACCAGCGTTTATTGGCTTCAAAGTTGAGCCTTTGTAGGTGTAGTATCTGCAGAGAAAGAAACAGTAGTTTGAGTACACAAATTTCTAGAGTTGTTAGGTTTACTGTCCCACCTCTCCCCTGCCAAGAAAATTCCATGCAATAATGGTGCGGGAGGGGGGGTGGGGGGGGGAGGGATGGGCCGCACTTAAAGACGAAAGGACAGGTGAAGAAGGGTGCTTCTGTAGCTCTAAAAATGTGTCACTAAGAGCTCCTTTCCGTGATCATACACAAAAAGGAGGACGCAAACACTATTCTGATATCGGAGAAATCCTACTACTGTATGAACTGCAGGTCTGCCCACAACAGCTATAAGAATTCCTGGCTACAGGAACAAAATAAAAAAACTCACAAAGTTAAGAAATCACAGCACAACGTTAGAGAGCCGAGATGTTTGAACCCTTTCATAATGAAAACGTCAAGAATTCAAAATTCTCGGGATTGAAGAAGTTAGTATGACACACAAACTATAAAGAGGTCCTGTGGGATCTAGTACATACATACATACATACATACATACATACATACATACATACATACATACATACATATTTCTCAGAAGTCAAGAGACTATACAGGATATTAAGGTGGCTCAAAATGGTCTCGTTATTTTTAAACACCAACTCTTTGATGAATCGATACTCCCACAATTTTACGTTTGTTTCCTTGAACATGGTATCAAAACATTTCCCAATTATTTCTCAACAAGTTGTAATCACGGTTTTGCCACATGAGGCTACCCTAGCAACAGTGCAACCTCTTAGAGACACCCTTAATTTTTGTTATATGTGCCCTTAACTCAAAAACGAGTCGGATGACCCCCGTTTTTATTATTGAATTGCAATCAGCATATGAAGGTTCATCCATCTGCAAAGTTTTAAAAAGAATCGGTACATAGGGTTCAGAGCCACCTTAATTTTTCGATAATTTAAAGAGTACAATTTTTTTGAAAACTTTGCAGAAAGGAGAATCTTCTTATGTTGACTGCAATTCAATAATAAAAACAGGGATCATCCAACTCGTTCTGAGTTACAGGTACATAAAGCCAAAATTAAGGCGGTTTCTAAGAGACTGTACTGTTGCTATGGTAATCTTATATGTTCATCACAACTTGTTGAGAAATAATTGGTAAATTGTTTGATACCACGTTCAAGTTGGTGTTTAAATTAACTAAACCATTTTGAGCCACCTTAAAACAGTCAGCGACGAAGAAGACAGGGGGCAAAACGGAAACTTAACTAATTCACAAGCATAAAATAGATTAACATGTAAAAATAAATACCCAAATTAAATTATACGATAAATAAATATTTACATTGCATTATAATATTCACTTATGGTTGGCAAAGCATTCGTTCGCAAAGCAGTAACGGACTCGGCATTAACAGCAGACATGAGAAGCCTATTCCAAAGGGAGATAACATGTGGTGTAGTGTATAACTAAAGTATCCTTTTTCATGCTCGGCTCCAAAGAATTTCACTGTCTAAATAAAAATAAAAGTTTAGCTTAAGCTTTATCTGAATTCAATTCGCTTCACCAAAAATGTTTGTCAACAATGTTAGACGGTTTTGAAACTGCTTACATTATAGAGAAACAAGCAACACGCGTAGTCTCTAAAACCTGCTGTGAATTTGATAAGCATAGCTTCGTTGAAATTCTGAACAAAACTGTGTGTTCCGCGTTTCCATAACGCAGTTAGGAAAACAAGTGTTGAACAATGGTATCGAATTATGTCAGTACGTACCTTTCTTGGGAACTCAAAGTTTGCTCTGTCGAGCTTTCTACCGTTTGGTTCGAAACTGCTTCAGACTTCACGCGTACCATGAAAATTCTCAATAACGTTACTGCTGACAAGGTTAACATAAAAGGCTCCAATTCTTTACCAGGGAATAACAACAAGAACAAAGTTAGGCTTTACCGTTGTCCGCCATACTCACAAGCTCCTCGTGGTGTTGGGTGTCGGAAAAAATATGAATAATTTAGCACACAAGTATGTCAACGACACAGAATCTCTTGGTTCCCTTCCTTTCATATGCAAATATATTCTCTAATCTCAACGGCGTAACCTGGCCGAAACTATTAACAAGATAGGTGGGGACTGAGAGTAATAATAATGTAAAATGTTGAAAAAAAAAAAAACAGTTTAGAGGTTTCGCAGAGGAAAGGAAAAAGCCCTGGCTATAAATGAATAGCGGAAGTAAATAACTGCGTTAATACAAAGGAGCAGCATTTCACGGTGCATAGCTAACAGGTGAAAATGCAAAGACCCTCGAGTTTTCACTAGAATTGAATTAAGAAATCTTTTAAGAGAAAGAAAACCAGGTTAAAAAGTTCTCGATGCGAGAAGAAACACAGCGGCAGCATCGCTTATATTTCGATTCAAATCCAGGCTGCATCCAGGCTGCATCCAGGCTGCCGACATTATTTGAAAGCATCACTACAAGTTCTCTCATCACCGCACCACACGATCCCTTTTTTCCTGGATTAAGGCTCATAATTTTGCAATATTTCAAGAGTTTCATGAACACGAATTGGATCGTGTTTATAGTGTGTGTGCACAGCTTTGTAAAGCTCTTGCGCCAAGTGGCACACACTAGGCGACAAGTCACAGGGAGTCTCTGCGACACGCCGCCTTATGTGCACTCCTGGGAGACATGTCGCTGGGTCAAGACGCCTACCAAGTACACATGAGGTGACTTGTCTATAGGCGGATAAATGACGCTTTCCCACTGGTTTACTATTTTATTTCTTTCCCGGGACAGGTCGCCTGACAGTGCATTATTTTGTCAACGCGACTTGTGGCACGAATTCATGCAGGTTTGGATTCGTGCGTCAAGTCGCGGAGACAAAATTTGGTCGCCGCGACAGCATTTTCGCATGAAACTAGGCATGTCACACGAGGGGGAATCGTCGCTGTGCCTTGTCTCGGCGAATTGTCGCCTAGTGACCTTAATATACAGAATCACTGCAAAGTCCGGTCCGTCTTTCATTTGAATGGTTCTGCCCTAGGATTTCGTCAACAGATTCAAAACTTTGAAGCCCCAATTGCATGTACAACATAATAAACAGCAGTCTAGCCTTCACGCCCTAGTAGGGCTTTAACCACAGACTCAAAAGTAGGAACCACCTAACTGAGGAAAGTAAAGGAGAGTACTGGTCGATAGCTTCTATTATAACTGTCATGCTTCATGATTTTGTCAACCAAGTTACCACCCTCTGCAGCAACAGGAAAGAACTCCTCAAATCCTTTACGTTTAATGGTCTGATCGCGGTCATGCGCGAAGCGGGGGAAGGAAGAGCACGCAGGCGACACTGCAGGTAGCTTCTCAAAGGACAACTACATATTTCCGACTCCCTTGCTCTAGTTTCTGCCATGTTTTTCTGTTTGTCGAGTCCAATAAGTTACTAGCTACTTATGCGTAATTTTCGAGGCTTTTGGCTGAACTCACGTTGCCCCGAACACTATTGTCATCAGCCAAAGTGACGAGTATTCTCACTGCTATCACCAAATCTCCACCATATATCTCGGTCGGCCTTCTGGAATTGTTCGTGACTGGCTGTGAAACGTTCGCCAGCTGTGAGAGGACTTCCTCAGCGCTAATGTCTGTTTGGAAATCCTCTGTGAGTGCTACGATCTAAAACAAAAATCGTGGAAGGATAAACTGGCGGCGATTATTACACAAAAAGATACCCCTTTAACCCTCTTGGAAAACTAAACGTTTCGCTTTACATCAATCCTGTTGATCGTGACCACGTTCTGGAGACGAAAACATCTTTATGCGACCACCTCTCTGAATGAACGAACGATCCGAAACCATGAATTTTATTATAACTTTGACCCATTAAAATAACCACTCTTGAGGCCTAGTGCAGTGGTTAAAACTGATGTACAGTGAGAAAAATTGGCAACGAAAAATCCCAAGCTGTCTTTGAGACTGTATTTGTAATGACCAGATATTAAATTTTAAATCAATTTTACCGGGAACATATATCTGAATCATAACACAGCGATGGAACTGTCGTCCATTAGAGAGAATTTTCAGATCCAGTAGATTAAGCGCGTCAGTAGACGAACTTCTTGTTGGTAAAGCCAGTGTCCTACTAACTATTAAATGAACCTGATTTAAACATTTCACTGACCGCATCTGCAAGCCTGGTAAATTCTGCTGAGCTGCAGCCGATGAAATTGGCTTTCTTCCAAGTTGCCTTCGTGGTACATTCTCGAGATGCCGTTCCTAGAAAAGCAAGAAATTTCGAGCGTAGTTGTAAATATATCCTAGTTTACATTTGACAAGCAGGAGCAATCACCCCAGAAAACAAATTAAAAGTGCTTACTTTTTTAGAAAACTGAAACAAGAACAAACCACGTCTTCTGTGTACTATAAAAATTCGTGTCCAGCAACACTTTAAAAAGGAGTTAAAGTATTCAATTGTTATTAAAACGTTTGGCGCGAACTGAATCCGACCCAGCCAATCTCCCGACAGTAAATGTAGACAGTCTACATTTATTGTTGGGAGATTAGGTTGATCCAACTGCGTGTTACCTTTTTACATAACGATTGAATACTCTAACTCCCTTTTTAATCCCTAAATATTTTCACACCATTGTTACTATATATAATCAATTCTGTCACGTATTTCGAACTTGATAATGATGACTTCATGGAGTCATCGAAACGTCGTTCACTCTGTATATCGCTCATTTTTATTCTAAAGTGCTTTACGAAACCTTTCATTATCATAAATGGAAAGAATTGTTGCTTATGCGAATCGTCTTGTTTTTAATGTAACATCATTTCACCTACTAACAAATGGAATGGGTTACTCTGACAGAACACAGTTCACACCCTCGTTCACTTTTTAAAACTGATGAGGAACTGAAGAGGTCAGCCAATATGCAACAAGCAGAGTGCCTGGTCTACGTCGACTTACCGATGGCTCCTTTTGGACACGGTTATTCATCCGTCGCAGCTGCTGCCATGGCTGCCCAAGACACACCTTCTAGCAGTTCTGATGGGCATCTTGGGGCATCTGTCGGGTGAAAAGCGAACATATTTAAATGTCCGCGTGAATTACCACGAAAATCAAAATTTCGGATAGAGGTTTTGACTCCGATCTTAGCAGTATACTGGACGTCATTCTTGTTCCTCGAGCCTTCGCTCCGTACTGCGCAGGCTTGACGAAACGAGCGACTCTCGAAAGATCCGATAGGTTGACGATTCCGTCTGATTGGATCAGTCTGATTGGCTTTTTCAAACAATTCAAATAAAAGGAAGTAAAACAGAACTCTTACAAACTCTTACGCGGAGCTGAAACCTAAGCATGCGCAGTTTTGCTGGCGGTCCTATATTTTCAGACTTCTAATAATATACATGAAAAAATTTCTCGATTCTGATTGGCTAAGAGAAATGCAGTTTTTAGTTAACACGGTGCAGAAAAAAGGAAATACAGTACCGAAAAAAGGAAAAAACAGAGGATTCCGATTGGTTAATAAACAAAGGCAATGAAATTGGGCCAATCAAACGCGGCCTCTGAATGGCGCAAAGTTCAGAAAAACGATGAGCTGCGAGCGAAAACAATGACTGGCATTTTGAGGTTTTCTTTCGCGACCGTAACAACAACAGAGGAGCTGAAAAACAGCCCTAAAAACGAAAACAACGCGAAAAGCACTGCTATAGACCGTTTTCAGTCACGCAAGTAAAGAAATAAAATCATCAACCATGCAATAGACAAAGTCAAGAAACTGTGATGTTTTAGAAGAGTAATAAATAAACAACATGCCAAAGTCCCAGGGCCGTGCGATATATCCCGTACTCGAGTTATTCGGCGAAATTTACCACTCAAAATTATAGTGTTTTGAATGGAAACGCCATCTTTTTGGTGTTCCTTTGAGGGACACCAAGATGGCGGCCGGAAACTAGTTAAAACATATGTTTCTTACCATGGCTATCTCAAAGGCTTTGTTCTCTCTGTTGAGCTTTCAAACATTCACATAGCCGCTTCTCAGCCTTCTCTTACCATGTTGGCTTTACAAACCTCAAAAACACACGGTGAATCGATGTTTTCATGTAAGTGACATGCTTGTGAGCAGACATCTTTATGTCACGTACTGTGAAAAACTCTAAAATTCAAACTACTCTATTTTCAAAACAAAGCAAGCTACCGAGCTGAAAACATGCAAGCAGATACATTTCTAAAATGTCTTTTTTGTGATGAGGATAAAAATGCAAAAGTCTGTTTACTTTTCAATTTTATTTTTTCATGACGTCACGTGAAAACCCTCTATTTGGCTGTTTGTCTGGAAAACACGGTGTCCTGAGAAGGGAGTTACTGACGTAATCGAAGATTACGAGCCCATTTGTTCAAGCGATTTTACGCCGAGATAAAACTAACAAACAAACAAGGCTGAGGGTAATGATTATAGAGCTTGATAGACAATTGAAAAACAAAGTTGTCTTCATGGCTATATAATGGTAATTGAACTGAGTGGAGTGCAATTTGGTCTGAAATCATAGCGTGATTTCAAAATCGAAGGACCGGAATCCCTCCCCCTCCCCCCAGGGGAGTCCTAGTCTTTTCATTGTTTTCATGACCTTGGAATCAGGAACATTCCGGGTCACGCACGGAGATGATTCTTTTAAAAGTTTGTGTGCTTGTAATCAGTTGCTGGAGTTGTTTTGAAAGTCATTCAGAAGTGCTTCTGTCGATTAAAGACCGGTATGTATGATTCAGTCTTAGTTTATCGGTATTAACACTGTATTCGATGGAAGGGCGGTCTCAAGCTATGTACAGCTCAAGCCTTTTAATAACCTTACATGCATGAACTGCTACGCAAGCTACTGCTATCATAATGGCATTTTTCGTTTAATAACCCTGTGAATGTTACTAGATCGACAGCTAAGAGAAAATACTTAGCTCACATTGAATATATGTGTCTTATATTCTGCTCAAAAGCTTACTGAATTCGTATTGTAATACTTCAGGTGGTATCCCACGAAAATAGTAGACCAACAAGTCATGGCAATAATTTTGAATATGTAATGCGGTGAGCGAAAGCTCATCCGTTCATTAGTGCTTATGCCGATAAAGCTAGAACCGGTAAGTATGATTTAATCTTACTTTATCCAGAGCAACAGTGGGGGGGGGGGGGGGGGGGGGGGGGGTTAAGGCTACGCAAAGCTTTCAGCCTTAGAACCTTCCATACATGAACTGCTAAGAAAGCCGCTAATAGGAAAACCCGGTAGATTTCAATCAGTAGAGCAACAGCTGAGAAAACTTGACTGAGTTCAGATAAAGCTGCGCACATTGAATGTATACGCCTTATATTTCGCTGCAGGGCTTTTAGGATTGAAACTAACATTAAAATCAATTATATTAAATCAATAATAGAACTAGGACGAATATTAACATATTCAGCAAACCGGAGTATTGGAAGTGTCTGTCGAACGGTGTCATCAGTAGCAGGAGTTAACAGCTCTTACTATTTTAAGACCATCTCAAGTTTCTTCATTCATGATTTGACGACTTTGCGATGTCGATGCGATGGCCGTAGTCAAAGCTGTTGTAAATTCTTATCGCACTGGTGAAGAAAAACCCATCGAAAGATACAAGGCGAGGATAAAAATTGAGGAACAACACAGATAGTTTCTTTCATTTAAAAGTATCCTCCCAGCTGATTTATCGAATGTTTATCAGGCTCAAATTGTATTCTACACCTGAAGCACATTTTGAGGGTGGCAAAGGGGATTGGGGGGGGGGGGGGTGGTCTAGATCACGTTTCACGGAAAATAATCACGGTCCTTTCACAATTCACGAAAAATAAAATCGGCTTAGTGACAGGTGTCGAAAATATCAAAGACAAACTTAAAAACACTATTCACAGCGAATTAGACATTTATTTCTCGTTTCACGGAAAAAATCTTACAAAATTACGCTTCACGACAATAGCTGTTTCACATTTCATGGTGAAAAGAAGGGCCGATCACGAGCCATGAAAATGCCTTCCATTTTGAGGTTTTCGGTCACCGCTTAGAATTCTCAGTAAATAAATTTTCAGTTCTCGTCGCTTTCTGAAGCAAACCGTTTGTTTATTTTCTTTTCTCGCAGTTGAAAATCAAAACAAAAGAATTGACAATTTTTGAGTCGCACAGTAAACGCTCGAGACCAGTTCAAATCACCAACTAAAAAGCGGTTTATTGAAACGAATAATGGTGTCAACACCTTCAGATTTTCTTATTTTTCGGTGCGCTTGCCGAGGGCCTCACTCCGAAAGCAACGGTTTTTTTAAATCGAGTGCCAGTTTCCCCTCCCCAAGAAAGAATTGAATTGTCTTGTTGACAAAATTAAGTTGAGGACCCACCCCTGGTGTGGCTTTGTTTGGTATACATAGACACGTGAACAGCCGCAGCCAGGGTACTTTCTCGAGGGAGGAAGAGAGAGGACCCTGGGAACAAGGTTGAAGTAATCCAAGTGCCATTGTTAAATATCCTCAGTTCAAATATCCTCATCCTCAAGAAAAACCGTTTTTTCGGGCTAGAAATTGTGAGATTATTATCAGAACATTTCTTGTTTTTATTTTTGTCTAGATACCATGACTACTAATAAAACTGGTTTGGCCTTTTCGGGCGGTGGTATTCGGTCAGCGGCGCTATGCTCTGGAGTCCTGCGCAGACTGCTCCAGGATAAAGCGAAGGTAGACTACTTAAGCTGCGTATCCGGGGGTGGTTACACAGGCACTGCCTTTCTGGATTGGAAATACAGAAAAGAAAAGAAAGAAGACGACGAAGAAGAATGGCACAAGGAGTTCTTCGACCGCATGCGAAGAAAAGCAGGGTACTTATGTGATTGGGAGAAGCCACTGAAAGGAATCCGAGATACGATAGTGCTGTTCTTCCTAGTGATCAACATCACCTTCATTTTGCCGATTGTCATATATGGGTCATACTCATTCCCTGTTGCCTTCATCATCGATTACATCTTTGGAAAGTACCTTCGAGACAAGGTGGATTGTAACGATGTTACGACGACTGGTACTCATATGCATGAGGGTAGCCAGAACGTCACGTCTCAAGAAATCCGCCAACATTGTCTCTCTCGTCAAGGCACCATGACTTCCACCAAGATTGTCCTATTTTCTACCCTGGGTGTGCTTTTTGTCATATTTTACATTGTGTCGCAGAAGTTGTCTGAGAAGTTCTCCAAATATTTTAGTTTTCTCTCAGCAATTTGCTTTCTGTTTTTTTCGTTTACTTTCTTCCCGTTTGCAATACATGGCTTCTTCATTAAAATCCCTCTATGGAGCCGGTCGGTTGTTGTGGTGATAAGTGTGGTCCTGTGGTTCTTTCTTCCTCTGTTGCGAAACAAAACATCCTACGGTCTGATAATATATATCTATTCTTATATTATCTACTGGAAGGTTTACGAAGGAAAGATAACTGGTATCCCATTTTCTGTTGAGCTTTTTAACAAGCTTCTCTTTGCCTCTGGGTTAATTTTGTGGTTTGTACCTTATTTGAACGCATCACGCAAGAGGCTCATCCATGTTTACAACAGGTAAGCAATAAATAGTAAATTCATGTTTTTGTACATCCACACAAATTAACCGTCCTCAGTAAATAGAGTGCCGCAAAAGTCTAGTGGTCGGTTAGTTGAGCGGTCCATCGGTGCTTTGTCCCTGGCTAGGGGTCTTTTGTGGTTTTCTTTTGCCTGGAACCCTCAAAATTCTTCTACCCAGAAGCGACCATGCGTGCAAGGAGATTGTTAGGATGACCTGACTAAACTGCTAAGGCCTGAAACAAGTCTGATGTGGAGTAGAATTTCATCTTGTTGGCGGGGAAATACGTCTAGTCTTTTTTCTTCTAGTGCTGGTCCAACTTAAGCTACTGAAACACAACGAAAAGATCTTCACTTGTCCTGAGTCTCCGGTCGGTAGTATTGAGAAATGGTGGGCCGGGATATGAATTTTTCTATAGAGGTTTCCTCAAAGTAACATTGTTCATTCCTGGAGAATAAAAGATTGGAAAACAGGGAATTGTGACCAAGAACTGAAATTAGATGCATGTAAAAGTAAATACAACAATTCAGTCCTCATTCTAAGAAAACTAGAGGGTTTATTTTTGTACCAAAGTAAAGAGGTATTGACCATACCGACAATCTCCAATGGTCCCAACACATAAAGCAGATCTCCTTAAAAGCAAACCGAACCCTTGGCCTCATTCGCAGGATTTATAGAGATATCACTGATATCGGTACCAAGAAACTCTTGTACTGCTCAGTTGTTCGACCACAATTAGAGTATGCCTGTGAACTATGGTCACCTTATACGTCGAAGGACAAGTTATTGCTAGCAAATGTTCAGCGCAGGGCCACAAAGTTTATTTTAAATTACCCATGGAATATGTCCTATAGGGATCGGCTTCTTAAACTTTCTCTGTTACCACTAGAATATAGAAGGGATATGAAAGACTATCTACAAAGCTAGAACTGGCTATGTAGATCTTGGCCATCAAGACTTTTTCCGCCAAACCATGGTACAGCAGAGAACGCGTAATTCATGCGAACTTAATTACCATATACCTCATGTGAAACAAAACTATTTAAACTATTCCTTTTATTATAGATCTATTCTTGCTTGGAACAAATTGCCAACAGACACAAAAAGTGTGGACTCACTTTAAGTGCAGGCTTTTATATTCTTACAGTTGCAAACTTCTTTCTTATACTCTTCCAAATTGTGGGCTGTACGTTGAAATTGGGGTGAACTGTATTGGGAGCGGGGGGGTTTCTATTTCTATTTTATAAATTAATTTTAACTTGACTATATACATACTTTTATTATTATTATGTAAGTTGGGGCTGGATTTCAATTGGAACACCGTTCTGTTTCCTGCTCCAGTTGCTGTTATCTATTTCTTTTTTATCCATTTATTTATATGTATGCAACGAATTCAATATAGAGTAAAGTGTAAAGGTAATCTCCCTCGCAGCCGTTTTTAGTATCGTCACGCAACGCTCCTCCCACAGGAGGAGCGTTGCGTGATGATACTAAAAACGGGGATCGAAGATGAAATAGTTGTCTCTGAGCTATTCTTTGGAAATGCAATGAAGTCTCGCCATATGTGCTTTTCAGAAATACCTCCCTTGAGCAGTTAGCACCACGTAGATGGATGTTGCAGTGAGATTAAATGTCGAACCTTTTACTTGTATTTGAGTTTCTTTTAATCCGATTGATTTGCAGGTGGAGACTTCAAAAGGCATTTTACTCAAAAGAAAGCCGGGTCAGAAAGGGATGGCTGGAAAGATTCCAAGAAGTCTTCTGCCCTTTGTGGACATGTCTGAAGAAAAGAAGGAGCCAGCAGTCTAGACAACATACAGAGCAACAGGCAGACATCCATGATCACGATCCGAGAAGTAACGATCCTTTAAGCGAAGGAACTGAGCCAGCAGAGAAGAGCTCCTTGAACCTAGCAGACCTAAGTGACATGGAGCCTGAGTATATTTCAAACATGACCGTCCATAACTGGAAGAAAGACGACGATTCGGATAGAGATTATGGTCTGCTGACAGCGTCACCTACCGCAATCGAGCGGTTAGATCATGACCCATCGAATGTTGATCATTTCAAAGGCAAACTGGATCCTGAAGATGTAGAATTATCAGACGCTATGGCCACCTCTGCAGCAGCAATTTCCGGTTATGACACGTCTCTCGAAATGATTCGCCTTCACACGCTTCTTGGAATGGAAATGGGGACCACAATGATTAGCAACTTCACGGCAATAAAAAACGAGTCTTGTTTCATGAAGGTAAAAAACTTGTTTTGCCTTTGACACGACATGATTAAGTCAGTCAGTCAGTCAGTCAGCCAGTCTGTCAGTCAGTCAGTTTGTCAGTCTGTCAGTCTGTCAGTCAGTCAGTTTGTCAGTTTGTCTGTCTGTCTGTCTGTCAGTTTGTCACTCTGTCTGTCAGTCTGTCAGTCAGTTGGTCAGCTAGTCAGTCAGTCAGTCAGTCAGTTAGTTAGAAATAGCAAGGCGACTATCTAGGTTTAATTACCAATTCATTCTCCATGCATGCCTGTACTGTGTTTTTTCTTTAAAATAGGTGATCCCACTTCTAGTGAATATTCTCCGTGGTCTTCCGTTAATCGCTGTACCAGCCATTTACTATCGCGGAGGCGATGAAACGTCAATTACAGTTGGAGTGATTATATTCTTCGTAATTCATCTTATTTTGGCTTTCATTGGAGCTTTCGCTGATACCGGAACTAACAATCCAAAGTGGTGGGACAAGATAGCCTGGTAAGGATTATATGAATAAACACCAAGTACAACCACAAACCTGATTCAATTACATCGACATCTCCGAAATGACAGTGAAGTCCTATTACACCATCTTCAAGACAATTGCTCCAAGGTCAACTCCAAGCACATGTAACTACTGTAGATTAAAGCTTTTCCAGATCGGAAAATATGCTTGTCGTTGTTGTCCGGGCTAAATGGTACAATTTGAGTGCTCTTGATCACAGAACACTTTACAGCGATAGAATCGTGTTCTGTCGACGAAATCATCCAGCCATCAACTTAGCTTATTTCTATTCTTCAGTTGTTATGACTCACTAAGGATAGCGCCCAAGTCAGTTCAATAGACTTTCGTGTCAAGATAACCCACGACTAGTTATTAATTGTCGCGCAATACGGTTAAGAAATCCAACATCTTATGTGGAATCACTAAGTCTTTTTAATCAACCGACTAGTGTCTGTACTGTAGTTTTACCTTCTTCGACACGTTGGATTCCAGCTATACAGTAAAACAGAGGGTCGATTACGAGGTCATGGGCCGTTTGAAAAGGACCCAGGGGCGTAGCCAGGATTTTTCAAAGGGGGGTTCACACTGTGTCAAACAGAGGGTACTCACCAGATTGCCACCTGAATATTGTAGGTTGTTTGCTTAAAGAGGGCTTAAAAAGGAGGGTCACGGGCACCCCAGGAACCCCCCTTCCCCCACTCGCTACGCCCTTGGGACCCTCTGTTAGAGTTATTGTCTATCAACAGATCTTGATTCTGATATTGTATTTTTTTACAAGGTGGTTCATTGTGCATGTGTCGTTTGTGAAT
>JAEMWC010000137.1:1047500-1062500 GCA_016490735.1 Pachyseris speciosa | reverse complement strand
AAGTCATATTTTATACTTTCTTGAGTGCCTGATATAAAATCAAAGTCAGTTCAATGCTCTCTCTAGCCATCGCTCGAGTGTTCCTCGGGATTATTTATCCGCATTTTATGAAGAAAAAAAGGCAGCAACGACGGCAGCCAAGGGCAGTAGAGACCTTAGAGACGCCGTCAGCATGCCGTAACCCGCTGCGCGCTGATACAAAACGAACGCCTGATCGTATGTTACAATTTCTCATGATTTGATAAAATATGATATCATTTTATCAAAGATATTGTTCGATTCGGTCAGTCAATTTTCACAAGGAGGGACTGAACTGAAAAGACATCGTTTCCCTCTGAAAAAAAAAGACAAACAAACTCTACAAAAAAACTCTACAAGATTTGTTTCGTAAAGAAACGGGAACAACTAAATAAATGAATAAAGTGAGTAGTTTGTTAAGAAACTGTTTGTTCTACGTCGGTGAGCGAGTGAAACACTTAGTTTTAAATTTATCATTGATAAGGATACGTTACTGAACCACCGGAGAAAGTTTCTCAAAAAAAAAAATACTGGGGTTTCGAGCGTGAGCCCTTCGTCTGCTGGTGTATCTTGAGAAATTTAGCCCTGATTTCTAAACTTCCTCCTTATTTCTAAGAATCCTTAATCCTTTTGGAATGTAGTTACCTCTTTGGTGTTTGTCTATCAAAGCAAATATTATTTTAGGTCTATTTTATGGTTTCACTTTAAGGAAATTTATCATACTTCGCAAAAACGCAGATTTTATTACGTTGAACAACAATGATCTTTTATTTAGGTGGAGACTTCAAAAACCATTTTACCACCAGGATAGCCTTGGGAGAACTGGGTGTTCAGGAATACTGCTGCAGATATTTGCTGTCATCATGAGTCACCTAGACTCGGAATCTACGATAAAAATTTTACAAGTTTTGCAACTAAAACCGAACAAAACTGGAAAAAAAGTAACCTATTCCACACTGCTCCACTGACGCATCGCAATGAGATTGGGGATAAATTTGGGGACAGTGTGAGAACTGTGGGAGGGCGGGCAGGGGAAGAAATTCGCTGTTAGTCTCCCAGAAATTGCCCTCTCCGTATCGATCATCCTTGCACGATCCTCACCGCACTGCTACAAACAGGGAACAGAGATTCCTTATTTTAGAGATTCCCCATTTTAGAGATTCCCCGTTTTAGAGATTCCGCATTTTAGAGATTCCCTATTTTAGAGAAACCCCATTCCCCGTTCATCGTTCCCCGTTTCCCATTCTACCATTCTCGTTCCCTATTTAGAGATAGCCGTTGAGCCCAAGTGATGATTGATTCTAATGTATGGAGTGTGAAGAGATAGTAGAATTTTTTGAAAATTAATTTTTTTAATTAATTTCTTTAAAACTTACGTCTTTTCGAAACCGGTGTCGAAAAACTGGAAGTTATTTAATAATTCATTATGAAATTAGAAATTAATGAGTTTTCAAAATGAAGGAAAATCAGTCAAAAAGGACCAGGAAATGAGTGCTATCTAAAATCAGGCACCGCGCAGGGGGAAGGGCTGGGGGGGCTTAAGCCTTTTTACGTGAAGCGTGATTGGTCTTTTTTTTTTCTCCTAAATCATGATTAAAGATGATAAGATCTTTTCATGTTTTGCGTGATGAATTTCCGGCTATTTTGTTATTTTGAAAATGTACATATTGCTCTCGAACGGCTGTGGTTAGGTTTTAACAGGACATGGACTTCATATGGATCGATAAAAGTCATAAAACAGACCACTAATGGCTCTTGAACAAATTAAATAAAGCATCACGTCGCGTAAGACTCGTCAATTTCTTTTATCGGCCAGTAACGAACTCAGTAACCCAGTGCTCCGACATTCCTCTGATCCTCTGATGCTGTAGTGACCCTAGCCTGTGTACAGCCGCCCCCTCCCCTCAAAAGTAATCGATCTATTTATTTTATTACTTTTTTTTGTTAAACTTGATCGTCTCGACTTTTCAATGAATGCGAAGGAATTTTGGATATTATTCGTGACGCGTGAAAAAGGCATATATTTTTACGTGGCTGAGTTTTACACGTGTTGAACAATAGTAACGAGTTTATTCAGTACATACCTTTCTTGGAAACTCGAAGTCTCCTCTGTCGAGCTTTCTACCATTCGGTTTGAAACTGCTTCAGACTTCACGAGAACCAATAAAATGTTCCATTCACGTTACTGCCGACGAGGTTAACATAACTATAGGTTCCAATTCTTTGCCAGGGTTTAACAACAAGAACAAAGTTAGGTTTTTGCCGTTTTCCGCCATACTCACAAACTCCTCGTGGTGTTGCTGTCATGAAAAGACGAACAATTTAGCGGAAATTTGAAATTCAAATGTATGTCTCCGACTCCGAATCGCTTGTTTCCTTTCTTTTCATATGCAAATATAATCTCTACTCTCAACGGCTTAACCTGGGAGATTGCGAAAATATTATCAGGATGGGTGGGGACTGAAAGTAATAATTATGTAAAACGGTGAAAAAGAGAAAAGTTTAGAGAGGCCTTCCGAGGGGTAGAATCGACAAGCGATATGGCTCCGAAAACAGGCGACCATCTTCATTCTCCCAAAATACTGACAACCGACAGAAATTGGCAGAAACAGCGCGGCAGTTTGTGACAGGGACAATTCACTTTCCATTCTTCTTTGGTTTCTTTGCGACAATAACATTTGTCCCTAACGAAACAAGCGAGAGACAGAGTGATAAACGAGTGTCAAAATGACACCAGCCCTCTCCTTGGAAGGACTCTTTAGAGGTTTCGCAGAGGAAAGGAAAGAGTCATTTCACGGTGCATAGCTAACAGGTGAAAATGAAAAGACACTCGAGTTTTCTCTAGAATGGAATTAAGAAATCTTTCAGTATATTAGAAGTTAAAGATATTGTGCATCAAATGGGAACTCGGAAAAAAATCCGAGCCCCAGATGGGATTTGAACCCACGACCCTCCGTGATCTAGTCGGATGCTCTAACCACTGAGCTACTGGAGACTCTGTGGTGAGCAAGGGTGAAATGTGGGTATTGACTAGAACTGCATCACGCAGTTACATAGTCAAATTTTAAACGACCATATATGACTCATAACTGCATCGCGCAGTCACATTAAGGCATATCGGCGATAGCACCTCGCTAACTGCATCACGCAGTCACATTAAGGCATATCAAAGATGCAACCAACCAACCACCAAAGCGAGTCTCCAGTAGCTCAGTGGTTAGAGCATCCGACTAGATCACGGAGGGTCGTGGGTTCAAATCCCATCTGGGGCTCGGATTTTTTTTTCCGAGTTCCCATTTGATGCACAATATCTTTAACTTCTCTTATATTTACTCGCTTTGGTGGTTTCAGTATATTAGAAAGGAAACCAGATTAAAAAGCTTTCGTTGTACTGGAAGGAACACAAATCCATCGCTTATCAGTTCGATTAAATTTCAGGCTGCATAATTTGCATTTGCATAAAGTTTTCTCATCACCGCACAACGCACAATCCCTGTTTTCTTGTATTTAAGTCCAGTACAAGTTTCAAGAGTGAAAAGTTTTTAATAATAAAAGGCTAATTCATGATAATCGGAAACCCCGCTTGTATAATCTCATTTCCCAATTATTCAAAGTATGTCTTTCGAAAAACAATAGTAATAGCTTATTGATACAATGAGTAAAACATAGGTGACTTAAAATAAGAATTGATACAGTGAAAATAGAAGAATTATTTCTGCGGATTCCGCAGAAGGTTAGTACGAGAAGAATTCAAGAAACAAACCACAACGGTAAATCGGTTATGCTATTTAGCTAACGGATGTTGAAAAATGTCCTCGTCGAGACAAAAATGAATTTTCATATTACAGATTAATTTAATTAACCCTCGGACATACAAAAGTGAGGGGAACGAGATTCGTCAGAGCGAATCTTTGGCATAAAAATGCATTCATATTTAAACAATTCTCTCAACTAATGTAGCACCATAAGAAATATATAGAGAACAGTTTATTTTTAGTTCGTGAGTTCACAATTTATTTATTTTTTTAATACTCTTTAAATAGAAACTCGAAATTCATCTACTTAAAGAACGTCCTTCCTAATTTTTACTATATGATTGGTACGCAGCAAATTTGATAATTATCTTCTAAACTGAATAGCACAATTTGTTTATATTATTTTACTTTTTTGTAGTGCACAATATAATTACAAAATATAAGGGCGACATACTATGTTTGATAAAATTAACACTGAGTGCAATTCAGTATGGCGGTCTATGTTAAAAACCACTTTTAAATTAAAATTTATATTATTTTTGGCTTCTTTTCATGAATTACTGTACAAAATTTAAACTATCCCAAAACTGATAAAGCCCTGGTCAAACGGCGCATGATAGTCGATGATAGTTGATGATAGTCGATGATAGTTGAAGCGCGCGCTTCCGTTTGACCACCAACTATCATGCACTATCATCGACTATCATCAACTATCATTCATTTTGAGCTTGTTCAAATTCTTCATGATAGTCGATGATAGTTTTTCTCGTTTGACCACGCGTATGATAGTTCATGATAGTTTTTGGTCAGCTGTTTTCCCCGAAAATCGGCGGGCTCGTTTAAAATGGCCGCTAAAAGTTCCTCGCGAGGCTCAGCTCCAGCTTCAGAAATACGTGTTTATATCCAAGATGATAATCATGACAACGAAAATATTGAAGACCAAGATAACATAGAGAAGATATCTCCTTTTTATCCATTCCCTTTTCCGTCCTCTCCTCCACCAACGCTCTCCAGATTCATCCTCCGTACATCCCTCCAACAAATCGATTACTATTAAGCAAGCTGCCGCCCTCTTTCGTCGCGATAAATTCATACTTCTACAAGTTTGTCTCTCGCGAAGCCATTTTAGTGCTCACATTTTACGCGGAAAGAGCCTGGAACTAGCTGCTCGCGTGACCTTTGCTCGCGCGACTGCCGGTGAACTATCATCAACTATCATCGACTATCATGCGCCGTTTGACCATGTGAATGATAGTTGGTGATAGTTGATGATAGTTTGGAGAGAATCAACTATCATCGACTATCATGCGCCGTTTGACCAGGGCTTAATAGTCCAGTTTGGAGTTCGCCATGACCGCTGAATACTGAGAACGCATTTGCACATGTTAGCCTCGACCTAAAGTAAAATATTCACAAATACCGGCGGGAAGGTTGCACAAATTTGAAAATTAAACAATAGACAGAGCTGTAAACAGGTCATCTTCTCGCTGGAATTTGTGAATATTTTACTTTAGGTCGAGGCTAGCGGTGTACAAATGCGTTATCGGTACTTTTATTTAGCGGTCATGAAGAACTCGAAACTGGACTATTTGAGAATACTCTTATTACTTCTCTTGTGAAGTTATTCATGTTTGTTACTCGGCTATAAAAAATAAAGAATCGTCGTAACACCGGCTGCTAACATTTGTGAAAAAAAGACGAACAGTATTTAGCAAGTTTTGATTTTCGTTCGAAAATTTGAAAATATCCAAATTGTTCACAAACTTTCGTATTTCATAACGTTTTAAATAGTGATTAAATAAGCAACAACAAATATTATAACAAGAATATCCAAGGAAATTTGACTGTGAACTGCTCCGAGAAGAGAGCAGTTGCTCGAAGAAAGCTATTAGTTTTCAGTAATAAATAACGTTCAGTGACAAAGGACCATGCATACTTATAGCTTCCCTGGAATCACCGAGCGTGTGGCGATGGTTTAATTAAAGCTGAGTTCTGATACAGTTTCTTTTTATCCAGGTCCGCCTCAACAGCTAGCAAGGCGCATTTCAATATTCGACTTTTCAAATACGAACGCAGTAAAGGCTGTGATTGCATTACAGTTTGTTGGAGCGATTTCCAGTTTAGTATCGAAAGTAATTCTCGATTTGCATTGATTTTGATTTACGTCGCCCTATGATTGGCTAGAAAAACTCGCACGACTTTCTCAACCAATGAGAAGCAAAACCAAAACCAATCATGACTTGTACGCGCGCATTTTCTCTCGCTTGGCGCCGGCTACATGTACCGTATTTCGTCGAATAAGCGCACAGGCGCTGATTTAAAAAAAAAAAATTGGGGGGGGGGGGGGGGGAAGGGGCGGGGAGGGGGGGCGCTTATTAAGTTTTTCTTTTAACGAACTGGCTAATGCACATAAAAGAACTCTCCGAGCACATGGAGATAGAAACAACTGGAAGTGACTTAACGGAAAATAAACTGTTCTCATACATGTTCTGATGCCGGTGTAGTTGAAGCTTAAAGTGACAAAATGGAAATAGCTATTTAAGAAAGTGAGGGAGAAGGAAGGAGGGCGCTTATTCGAGATGGGGCGCGTATTTGCTATTTTGGCCGACGTGGGGGCGCTTAATCGGGGGAGGGTGCTTATTAGAGTGCGGGCGCTTATTCGAGCAAATACGGTAATTGCTTCCAATTCTGATTGGTTCATTGCACAGTTTGTGTCTATTGTTGATTTATCAGAGAAATTACTTTTGTTGCTTTACGGAACTCAACTGAAAATAGCTCTAATTGAAAACCAGGAAATTTCTAGGTGTAAAATGAGGTATTTTAGTGACTCCTCGTTTACTTTTTTCTTTTTAAATTAAAAAGGTCTTTCAGGGGATTACTTTTCCGAAATTACAGAAAGCATTTCCAAAACTCATGGCATGGCATGGCCGCAAAGTTAAACAAATTCTAGATTCTCGGTATCTTCCTTCTGGCTTGCGGGACTTCTGTCATGTTCGTCGCCAGGAAGTGTCACCTTGTAGCTCCTCCGGTGAATTTTTTGACGCATTTTTTCCCAAGCTCCTTTGGTGGGCTGTAATTGATGAAACAAATAATTTATATTACGTAAATAAATCTATTACAAAAGAAAAGAGAATTGCAAGAAACCACAAGATAAAAATACGACAGCTGTTTCTGTATGTATTTTACAGACACTGCCTCCCAATATCACTGCGCATGCGTTTTATCAATCACGGGTCTGACAGAGAAAAGTATGCTTTCTTAAGAACGATGCTTTCAAGAACGAAAATATTTTTGCGTGGCTGATAATTATACGGGAAAAGCAGATCGTAGCAACAGCTATTGTAATCCAAAAAGAAAACTGAGGGTAGCCAAGCATTTTAAATAGATAATTAAGCCTCAATTTTAAAAACAAAATGCCATATCGTTATGAAGGAAAATAGTGGTATCCATGTGGCTCATGGAAATGTAACACGCGCACGTGCAATTATATATTTTCGTAGAACACGAGGTTCTTAGTTTTTGCCTCTTCATCGGCCTGTTCATCCCGTTTTTGTACGAGACAGGCTCTGCGATTGGAGCGCATTTAAATATTGATATTTGGTGATGTTCATGTAGACCGATAACCGACCAATTATCCCTGTGAACACAAACCTCGGCGATGATAATGTTCGCTATCATGCTCAACCTCATCCAATAATTTTTAATTGTTGCCCCAAATTTCTTTTGGATTCCAGATGCCCTAGCCTGCGTAGCTGGCGCTATTGTAGGAACGCGGAGTAAAGAGCCTCACCATGCTACTCGCGGCTTCGCCGCTCGCTTGTAGTGACTCTTCACTCCTCGCGCCTACAATGCCCTTGCTAGGATCGGCTTTTTTCTCATAGGAGAAACGTGTGTACAATAAAAAAAAGGCTTTAGCAAGACGACAAATTTAACACCAATATCGCCGGGAAGTATACTTACACTTGTTTCACGGTTGATGCTTTTCTCGCCAGCAAATGCTTCTGCGGCTCTTTGGATAGTATCAACCTTAAGTCTCCTTTCTTTCATTTTAATCTGAAAGCACGGTGAGAATTCCTCACGTAAAAATAGGGAAGAACATTTTCTACACACTCGTGTTGATTATTTCATGGACTTTCTCAACTACTACCAGCATCTTTGAACTCTTGTTTCTTTTTAAATTTCTTGTGTCACGTTTGTCTCTGCGACAGTGGTGGGTTGACAAAATTCCCCACCCAAGAATCTATGAGAGACGGGCACGAGTTAGCGATTAAGGGCCCTTTGGGATAGCGTCCCAATCGCTGTTATTCCAGTTAAGCTCGCGGCCAAATTATCCTTTTTCGTTTAAAGGCCCACATTCACCCGATAGGGTTTGCAAGCGTTTGTTCTTTTGTTGAACCCTACAATCTGATTGGCTAGATCTCGATGTGGAGAAATTGTACAGAAATTGTACCACGGCACGCAATGCATCTTGGGTGATTGTGGGCTCTTAAAAAGTCATGAAAACCAGGCCTTTGATAAATGTTATTGATACTCAAATTAAGTATTAAGTGATTTTATGTGGTGTCCAAAGCGACTATGCTTCGAACTTTGATTGGTTCATTGTGTTGTCTACTGGGGTAGGGATGCGGGTGGATGGGGGGGGGGGGGGGGGGGAAGGCGTCTGTTGGGATTGGAAAGAGCTTTTACTAAGATTTTGGTTTCACGTCACCCAAGTGAAAACAACTCCATATTTTTCTTAAGTTTACCTCAAAATCTTCATCATTCTTTACGCCTTCATCGCCTTCTCTTGGCTGTACTCTCTGTCAAGTAATAAAACAGTCGTAACTCCGTTCAATAAATTATCTGTAACTTAGATAGACTACGAGCATTCTAAAAAAATTACCAAATATCTTTAGCCAACATTTTCGCTACGCAAGTGAAGTCCATACATATAATACGAGATACGCTTCAAAAAGTAACTTTTACAAACCACGTTTCAGGACTAACATAGGGAAACAAACAACATCGGCTATGGCGACTGAAATGTGGCAGTAGCTCCCCACCCATATTAAAAACTTCTCAACTTATAATTTTCCTAAAAAATTGAAAGAATACTTGTTGGCCGAACAATTAACATACTGAAATTATTCTAATCATATGGCCATGCACTATTATGACTGTTTTCTTTTCTTTTCTCGCCATCTATGTGTTTTCTTTTTTTTTTTTTCTTTTTTGTGGTGTGTTGTGTATGTCTTACGATGTTGTGTATGTCTAGTTATTGTGATGTCCTGTACATTCGAAACTACCTTCACAGAGCTAGCTGCTAGCTCGAAAACCTTATGGTTATCTAGCTGCTAGGCATTTCCTTCTATGTAATAATATTTAGTTTAAATTGTAATTGAATATTCTATGTGTTAAGTTGCTAATTATTTAATAAGTTTTACAAACCGTGTAATGGAAATGTGAATAAAGTGTTGTTTTGAGCAGTCCCTCTTTCGCCGCTGAGAGGTTAAAATCAAACCCCACGCGAGTAAAAATGGCCGCGCGTAATCTGGACGCGCGGGGTTTGATTTGAGCCTCACTCTCGACGAACTCAGCGGCGAAAGAGGGACTGCTCGTAGTCTCTCTCTAACTCATTCCTTTCCTTTCTTTGGTTAGATGCTATAGAGTGTTCCGTTAAACCTGAGTATCAAATTTTCTAACTTTATAAAATATAGTCCTGAACGCATACAGGAGTTATTTCATCCGTTTGTGAACTCGTACGCTATGAGCTCTTGTTGAACAGGCAACTCGATGCCTGCGGTTTCAATCGGGTCTCAATTCATGAAATAACTGTCTGATAATCTATCTTGATAGCTATACGGTGCGGTAATTTACAACAGGTTATCATCCACTCTGGGACAAGGAAAATCTCTGCGAGATTTTGCAACAGAATAAGTCAAGTGATTTTACCTATACTCTCGTTAGATGGGATGCTATTTCAATGCCAGTAAGCCCTTGTTCTACTCACTTCCACATCGCTTGAACATTTTCCTAAAAGCTAAACTTGCCAGTGTTTATTTCTCGCACCTGTTTAGTAAGCAGCTCCAAGGCAGAAACGCACTTGTAGAAACTTCTGCTCGAAACACCGATTTTCTGGTCGACAGTTTAGCGCAATAAAAGCGCAGTCACTGCGACTCCATAATAAAGCAAAGGTACCAAAATGCAGCAAGGCTTACCTTTGCAGTTATGTGAGCTGGTGACTCTTCTGTACTACTTGTCGGGAGGGCTCCTTCAAGCGCAAGCGGAGCTTCCTCGAGAACACAAGGAATGTTTTCAAGTTTGACATCAGAATTAAATTCTCCTGGTCCTTTCACAGACTCCTCCTCATAATCAGACGAAGGTGAAGACGAAGACGAACTTTCTTTCAGTGAAATACGAGCTGGCCCACTTTCCATATGCGGTTCCTCAAAAGAAGGGCTACCTACATTGGGGGTTAGCTTTTCAATACCACGTAAGGACCCCTCTCGTGTAATTACATTCGTTTCTGTCGCTTCCGAATTCACCATCAAAGCGTCCAAGGACGTTTTCCCGTCTACACTGTTGTCTTCACTCTCTGGATGGACCACAGAATCTAATTTTACAGGTTCCTCTTCAGAATCAGAAGACGAAGGCGAGCTTTCTTTTGACGAAAGACGAGTTTCCGCGCTTTCCTTGTTAACTCCTTCAATAGGATCATACTCCTCGGGCGTCAATCTGTATATGTGATTGGTGACTCCGTCTATTGAGACCTTATGACTAGGGCTTTGCTGTTCGCCATCATTGGCCCCATTTTGGGACCCTTCTTGTGTTTGTTCGTTTGTTTCTGCACTGCTTTTCTCAAAGCCTTTATAGGCGGGTGCAGCGGCAGAACCATCATTCACGGGCAATTTTGTGATTACTTCCGGTAGCTTCTCATCCGGAATATCAATGATGGAGTTAGACGGTAAAGTTGAGCCACTAATCTTCCGGTCACTTTCAACACTCTCCATCATTTCATAATCATTTTGCGCTCTGTTTGACCACTTCTTTGGTGCTGCAGCAATAAATTCAATGAATACACCTTTAGAATAAAAGTGGGGTGGCCGCTATTTTTCAACGGAGGAATTACGGTGATTTCAAGAAATGACAGCAAGCTGATCTGGCGTGCAGTGGCCAGGAAGTATTGTTCGTAATAAACCATATGTCGTGACTAAATGACGGCATAGCGTAAAGAGAATCTTCTTCTCTGCAACCAATTGACGTTTGATTGTTGGAAAAAAAAAGTTGCATTCGGCCTCTTTTATGACAAATAAAAAAAATAGTGAACAAAGAGGATAAGAAATTCACTTATTTCCATTTTTTAAATCTTCGGTGCGCCCCCAATTTGAATATTTCTATGGTTGTCGCTACTATTGTTGACAACAAGACGAAATTTTTTGTCCAGTAACTGTGATCACATTTGAAGTCATCAAATAAAAAAATGACGGTAAGTGGGAAAGTTCAGGGGAGAGCGAAAACTCCCGTCTGATCTGACACTGGCATGTTGTTTCCAAAGAGTTTGAAATCAAACGTTATTTTCAAAAATTTCTTGCCGGATTTCTTGTCGATGTAGTAATAAGATGCAGCAATATTGCTCCTAGCCGCTTATCAGTGACAACAAAATACCTTTAGTTTGCGGTTTGACGGCGTGTTTAACTTGTGTGTTGGGAGAGGGTTTGGTTTTTGGAGTTGATGACACAACGGCAGAGCTGTTTTTATCCCTTCTCCGTTTGATCGCATCCTTTATCTAGTGGGATAAATAAAGTAATATAGAAAACAAATGAGCGATTTTTTATATACCTTGGGCAGAGTTCATATCGCAAGGTAGTAGTAAAAGCCGTAAAGTTCTCTCAACTATAGTTAGACCAGACAAAGAAATGGTTATATTACCGAAGTGACCAACTTTGTCTACCGCTACCGCTATAGCCTGCGTGTAGCCGTACCCACCCCCCGAGGAAAAACGTATCTCCTCGAGGGGGGAGGGGTACGGCTACACGTAGGCTATACGTAGAAAAGGCTTGTTTCTTGAAATATTGAAAAATAAGAAATAAAGCCTAAAGACACACAAAAAAGCAAAGACAGTTGTTGAAATCATGTCCCTTGGAAGTGACTTATGTTACCTACTATAGCGTTCGTTTTCGTAATTTGCAGACTTTTTTGTCTGTTCGACAATCAGGGCAACGAATTATGCATTCACTTTTGGGTGACAACGTGCCCGTAGGCCGTAGCCGTGGTGTGACTGCAACCATTGTTAAAAACATCAACTGCCAAGAAACAGACCAGATAGCCGTTTTCAAGCTGTCGTGAAATAATTCTAGCGAGCGATCATAGCGGGGTTTGAACCCAAGGGCCTCTGGATTTCATGCCCAGCTCCATAACCGCTTGGCCAAACTGCCTTTGCGCCTCTTTTAAAGGCAATACCCATGCTACCTGGTTACCCACCACTCACCTGCTTATTAAGCAAACAATGGAAAACAAAAATCATTAGTCCCTGGAGAGAATTAAAGATGGCGAAGATGTACTTGAAGGCGATCGTTCCTGAATTGAAGCTAAGGAGTCCAAACAGCCACGTGATACCAAGCAATGGAAGAATGACCGCGGAGGCCTTGATCCCAGCTTTCACTTTCTCTATTTGCGTTTTGTTTTGCACATGCCTCGTTCCCATCATTTGACGAATAACTAAAATAAACACTGCGACGTTAACCTGTGGAGAGAAAACGGTCTTGATGAGGGTTTGGAAACGAGGTTTCTCAAACTCATTAATAATTCATGAAGAGAAACAAAGGAAATTTAACTATTTACAAAATCACTACCGAGAAGAGTGAAGTTGCGCCATAAATTTCTCCAAATCTTGTGGATGGAGTGAGAAGCTATATCAAACACTCCGAAGATTGTTTCATCACCTATCGAAACGCCTCAAAGCCCCGTCCGCCTCCCCCCCCCCCCCCACCCCCCACCCTCTCCTAAAAAAAAGCGCTGACCCTTGCTTTTTTAACCCACTTCTTAGTGGCTGGATATCTGAAGGAACACTCTTTGCTATGAGATCGTCTGGGTGAAAGCAATCAACCATGATTAGTTATGACTCCACCATAAATGACTCCAACTCGAAGTGTTTTTCTATGCCATATCGATGGCACTTGTCAACATCGTCTGGTAAATGGTTCGAACCTGAACGAGCAATTTAAATGTTACGTTTGTATCTAGCTCAGGCAACAGCTAAATTTCTACTTTAAAAAGAAAAAAAAACAGTTTATAGTGGACGAAAAAGTGTTTCAGTGTCTAGTTAAGAACATGACTGGTTGCCACTTAGGCGTGGCGTCGGCTTATGGGAGATTTGGAATGAAATGTTTTTGTTTCTTTGTTCCGTTTTTTTCCATTTCAAGGGAAATTTTGAGTCAATATTTTACGTATTTTTCGACTGACTTCACTGACCAAAATAATGAGTATGGCAGGTGCAACAAAGGCCCATATCAGACCGCTGGGTGCATCAAGCCAGCAAGCGTCCAGTGAACCATAACCATCTGTTTGAGTAGCAGCCAATGAGATAGCGACTATGACGGCTGGGAAGCCTATAAAAAAAAACAGATATAACAAATGATAACATTAAAAATAGGTACCTAAAGGGTACATGTGTGGGATACACTGTCCATAAAGCGTTGCAAACTTTGAACCTCATTAGCATTAAAGACTTACAACCTGATGACAATAGTGTGAAATACCACAGGTATCCCACACAAAACTAAACAAACAAAGAAAGAAATATCGCGCAAAACCAGTCAATAGTTCAGTTACGTATACCCACGCATCGTCTATGAGCAAAAGATCGTTCGAAATTCGTACGCAAAAATGCAAAAATAGAAAACAATAAAATCTAATCAAATAGAATACATGTGTAAAAACGTTTTCAGTCATAATTATTAACATTCGCATTTTCGGAAAGGATACCTCAAGTATACATATAATTCGCTCAATAATTTATTTCTCGCATTGAAACGACGTACAAATAGAATAACTCAACTCGGACATCTGCGTCAATAGAAAGGGAAAGGGGAGGGGAACAGCGCGCGCGCGCTCGAAGCGAGGGGAGAGAGATCGTGCGCGCCCGTTTTCCCTCGGTTCTAGCGCCTGTGACGCTGGCTAACAGATAGAAAATCTGTCCCTCATGTCACGGTGAAAAGAGCCAATATAAAAACCGAACCATCAAACCTTTACTCCAAACTTAGAACAGTCTTTAGTTTAAAACTTAAACAATGAAATAAATATATAATTAGAAAGAAAGTCAAACGTGACAGTATTTACTGAAGTAAACCTACCCCATCCAAAGATGTAGAAATACTTGACTTTGTCTTCAGCCCCTCCTCCGAACACTTTCACAAGTAGATAGTAAAGCAACACACCCTCGCAGAGCATCCAAGAAAACAGCGCCAGTAAGAAGTAGTGAAGTAAGGCGGCAATCGCAGTACAACCCGCCTGCAATGAGCAAAACATTCTTTTTCGTCCCTATTACGCCTTTCCTTCAATAGCCACCGAAATCTATCGGTGTATTTGATTTACCATGATGTTTAATCTTAATCCTGTTAGTTTGTCCCCGGGACTACTTCGAGTGAAAGTGGCAGCGTTTTTGTTACTGCGCATGTGTACTACCCGTCTAGGCATTATTCTAGAAACCAGGGGTTTCTTAACGCTTTTGTACTTATCTGCAAGTTATCGTTAATGCAGGGGTACACCTGAAGACCGTTTTTTCGTCGCTTAACATAGATTTAATGTTAATAACTCGTTCGCGTTTCAAACAATCAAACGTCCCTATGCTTATTACACGAAGCTATATTGTGGGATATTGAATGAATTTTTTGGTGATTTTTGGGTATATTTGGGAAGATGTAATTTTTACCAAAGGATTAGTTAAATTTAGGGAAATAGGAAATATCGAAGATTTATCGAAGGTTTAAAATAGGAATTTGAAGTTAGAAATTAGTAGACGGACACCAAACAGTTCCCCAGCAACCTGCAGTGCCCTATTGACGGTGTCAACTGTCTGGTGGTGTTCTTCAAAAAAAAAATTTCTTTTTTTTTTACATTTCAATCGCTTCTTTCAACTCCTTAAAATTTCACTCCAATTTAAGTGTACACACACCTTAAGGCCCGTTTACACAGGACAACTGGATGCAATTTTTGTCGCGCTAAAGTTGCAACTTCAAAATCGCACGTG